>JAXQQM020077888.1:0-252104 GCA_034641835.2 Pinus albicaulis
AAGGGTTTGAAAATGGAATTCATCAAGCCTTGAAATGTAGAAGGTGCATTGGTAAGGCCAAAAGGCATGACCAAAAATTCATAATGACCCTCATGAGTTCGAAATGTTGTTTTCAGAATATCTTCAATCTTCATTCTAAATTGATGATATCCTAAACAAAGATCCAACTTGGTAAAATAAATTGCTCCATGTAATTCATCCAATAATTCTTCAATCACAGGAATGGAAAATTTATCTTTAATGGTGAGCTTATTGAGTTCCCTATAATCTAGACACATGTGCCATGATCCATTCTTCTTGTGTACCAATACTACAGGATTAAAGAAAGAACTTTGACTAGGTTTAATTATACTAGCCTCTAACATTTCTGTAATCATACGTTCACATTCTCTCTTTTGGACATAAGGATATCTGTAAGGCCTGATGTTTGGAGGAACACTTCCTGGAATCAAATGAATAGCATGATCACGATCATGAATAGGTGGGAGTCCTTTGGGAGTTTCAAACACCTTGAAATGATTGTCTAATAATTTTTGGAGATATAGAGAAATAGATGATTTTGATGTTGGAACTTCTAGTGAGTATGATTGTGCAATTATGTCTCATTGTTCCCTCTTCAGAAGCTTTGTCATGACATTAGAACTTATTATCTTTCCCGACTTCCCTGCGATACCCCGTATTTCAACTTCCTTTCCTTCCGAAAACAATTTTAAGAAACGTTCTTGAAAATTAAAAGCTATCATCCCCAAATATTGTAATCATTGTACTCCTAGTACAACATCAGCACCTCCCATTGGAATGGAAAGAATTAGAATATTCAATGCATATTCCCCCATGGTTAGATTGATATTATGGCTTTTTCCAAAGAAATTTATAGTTCCTCCATTTGCAACCATCACTTGACATTCTGGTGCTGGGTATAGGAAACAATTCAATTCCTTGGCTACCTTACAATGAATAAAATTATGGGTACTACCTGAATCAATCAACACTATTAACTTTTTCTTCTTGACGTGTCTTTCTATCCTAAGAGTTTGAGGCGTGGTAATTCCTGCCAATGCATTACATGATATGGTCGGACTCATTTCTTCCTCTTCTAGGGTTGGTTCCTAGTGTATATCCTCTTCTTTTGAAAATTCTTGTTCATTTTTTTCTTCCTCTTCACAATCTATGTAAAATAATTTCTTCTCAGCACACGTATGACCTTTAGTGTATTTTCTGTCACAAATATAGCAAAGCCCTTTTGTTCTTTTCTCTTCCAATTTTTATGGTGTCAACCTTGTAGGTTGTGGAAATCTAGGAGTAGCAACACTTCCCTCTTTATAGAATTGAGTGGTAGGCTTCCTTGTTGCCATAATTTTACATTCTATTTTTCTTGCCAACCTGAATGCCTTCTCCAATGAATCAGGATCCAAAACATGAACTTCATGTTGGATGTTATCCTCTAAAGTATCTATGAAGAGATCAATCCTGTGTTCCTTTGGAATAAAAATTACCCTAATATTCAATTTTTGGAAGTCCTCAATGTGCTCCCCCACTGGACACTTTTGTTTGAGATTTATCAATTGGCTAAAGAAGGTGTTGCTCTTTGTATCCTGATAATGTGCTATCATTTCCTCCGTAAAAATTGACCAAGTGACAATTTTTTTACATGAGCATAGCCATCGATACCATACAAATGTATTTTGTTCTAAATGTAAAGTTGCGACGCGTACCTTTTGTGTGTTTTGCACATTATTGAGATCAAATTATTGCTCCATCTGTAGTATCCATGTTACATTATCATTTCCATCAAATTTCCTCATATCCATTTTTGGAATATGGTGGTTCTTCCTTCCAACATTAGAGTTTATGAAATCATGATTAACATTTATTATTTTCTAATCATGAGTTTCATCTACTATCTTTTCACCATTAGGAAACATTTCTTGTATCAACTTTGTCAAACCTTCCATGTTTTCTTTTAGATCCTTCTTCATGTTTTCCATTTTTTCATCGATCTTAGCTTCCATGTCATCAATCTTAGATTCCATTCCAGCTTCCATGCCATCCATCTTAGCTTCCATTCCATCCATGCCATTATTCAAACCATCCATCTTAGATTCCATGCCTTTCTTCAAACCATCCATCTTAGTTTCCACACCTTTCTTCAAAACTTCCATGTCATTTTTTGTTGTTCTTTGCAAGAGTGAAATTTGTTGCACTTGCTCTTGTAATTCTGATATGTCATGTTGCCATTCTTCATCTTCATGAGTCATATTAGAGCCTTATATAGGCTTAATGGGTGTTGAACTCTTTTTAGGGGCCATTTTATAATCCAATACTGATATCTATTCTACAATGTTCCCTTGGAATCAATTCAACTTGATTCTTAAAACAAGACACATGCAATTCGGGAAAAAGATACACACTTTTTAGTTACTTTTGAGGAGCTCGATATTGAAATTGAATTATCTCTATAATTGTAGATCCTCAATATCTAAAATTCGGCCCTGTAGTAGCCCTCTGAAGCTTCTTTCAAATTCCATAGGTCTGATTTGATTTGGATTCTTCAAGGAAAATTTATGTCCAATCTCCCACAATGACCCAATTATGGAATGGTTCAATAGAGCGAACTTGTACGAATTTCCATGTGTCACTATTTCCTCATTTAGCTCTAAAATTGATAGATAGAAAAATACAGTTTGTGTACTTTCGGTCACTTTTTATAGAACTCAAATCCAATGCTCAGAGAGAGATTTATGAATATTTTCCCATGATCACCTATTTGAGATGAAATTCAGAAGCCTGAAAAAGACCTAAATTCCACAGATCATATCTCCGCCAATATTGTGAACCAAGATCTAAAATTTCTCGAAGATGTTCCTCAGGATTTTGGCTTTGCACTCTAAAAAGTTCAGCTTTTTAAACTTCGTAGAAACAAATTTATAGCGAAAATTCCACGATCACATTTTTAGGTTAAATTCAGGAGCCTGCAAAATGACCTACCTTCCATAGATCATATCTCCGAAAATGTTGCAAACCAAGCTCTGAAATTTTGTGATGATGTTCCCCAAGATTTTGGCTTTGTACTCTAAAAAATCTCAGCTTTTGAACCCTCTTAGAAAAAAAATTATAACGAAAATTCCACGATGACCTATTTGGAGCAGCGAAACCCTAGAATCCCAAAGCTTTGATACCAAATGTTGTGAAACCAGCTCCAAAAATAGAAGAAAAGAGATATCAACGCCTTAGAAATAAGCCACTTCGAGGGGAAACCTCCAATACATTACATGAATGAAAAATTCTTGGATGTTACAAATTACAAAACCTCCTTTCTATATATAGGAGTCCATGGGGCCACAATGGAATCCTAGCCAACCTAACAATAATAATTTAAGGGCACAATAATAACAATATGGGGGTTACAGGGGTACAGTAATAATAATAAGGGGGTTACACTAACAACAGTAAGGGATACTAGTAATATGGGGACCTAACACTCTCAAATTGATTGCTCTTTCCCTGTAGTAGCTAGGATTTTCATTGAAAAAATAAAAGTGAAAGATTGCTTATCATTTTAGTTTGCATTTTAGGAATTTCCAATACATCATCGCGGTGAACCTTGAAAGGAAAATTGATAAACAAGATCAACTTAAAATTTATCTCAATTTACCTAACAAAGCATTGGAAGCATAACAATAACATTTAGAAGGTTTAGGCTAAAGACATGTTCCGGCGTCGTAAAACATAGAAGTTGTCATTAATTTTCTGCAGTACATTTCAACTGTGATACCTCATTCCATGTACGTAAGTATATCATAGCTCTTCCACGTAATTTCAGGTATATCGGGCAGTGTTACAGTACGAAAAGTATAAAGGGGTGCTCTCATTGTGTGGTTTTGCACTAGACAGCACTAATATGGACTTGGGCCTCCACTTACCTTTGGGTATATTTGGGAGGACAAATTTAGGATGTTATCCATCCACTATGAAGGCCTCCACTTACCTTTGAGTATATTTGGGAGGAAAAATTTAGGATGTTATCCATCCACTATGAACCGAGTGGGCCAGCTTGTAAATTTTGATACACCGAACACAACATTCGGGGAGATTGTCTGCCCATTCTTCTTGGTTCACCAGGAGGTATTCTGCAATTCACAGTTTCTTGGTAAACCTTTTGCCTAGTAATACCCTTTTATTTTGTTTATTTGTTTTTGGTTAAAATGAATTATTCATCGTGGAAGAACAAAATCCTTTTCCCCATCGTTTGTCTAGACCATCATTGAAACAACCTTTAGCACCAGAAGTTACTTCTGGATGGCGAAGGCAACATCACTCTACCGAAACCAGTACTATTAGTACCTCTGGTGAAGCATCATCTTCCCATATATAAAATTTGGCACAAATTGTTTCTACAAATCTTGGTTTGTCTACTGTTGTTGAGATGGAGTCCTCACAGTTACTCGTGGTCACAATCCATCCAATCAGTGAGACCATACCTCCTGAACCCAACTTTGTTCAACCAGAAGTTGATCCAAATCCTGTCTCTTCTTTACCAGAAAATCTGAATCCTGAAGTCAAACAACTAAAAGTTGTTCATTCATTGGTCATTCCACAATATTCTGTAACCATTGAGTCTCCCATATCACACAGTCAACCTCCTGAAATATACTTTGGGCCTGACGGTGAAATACTTTCCCTTGGTTTGATTTCGATTGAAAAAATCCCACAAGACGAGACACCTTTAACTCCAACCCATTTTGGGGACGATACTTACCTATATGAGTATTTTCCTCAATCACTACCCTCTACTTTTGTTTATCCCATTCCTATTCATATTCCCGTTGATTCAAAATGGTATACATTTGGTCAAGTAACCATGCCTGAACCAACATCTTCAGTTGGGCCATTTGTTCCAATTACGTTAGTACTTTCCCTCGCTATCTCGTCGATGTTTACAGCTTCACTAGAATCATATTTTCATGGTGGCCCTATGGTCCCATCAGGTTATAAATCTTTATCTGGAATTTTTTGTGGTGCATCTTCAAACCCATGGAGTTCATCGATGTCCTTGTCTGGTATTATAAACAGTAAACCTATAATGAGTACTGGACGTCTTGATTCTTTATACACATCATTAGGGCAATATCAAGCTTGTTCTTCTGGGTCTATCCCATCTAGTACCATATCAATTGCACTCCCTACATTTCGGGAGAGATATTTTCCATCCTATTATCCTTGTTATGCAGGGGGGCAACCTTTGGTCACCAACTATGATAGTACTTTGTCACTTTTTGGTCAACCTAATGTTGAAATGAAATTTTTTCAATGGCAACCCACTCTGCCTATCCAACCAAAAATGTTTGTACACTCGTGTCAACTAGTTCAACCTGTTATACCCACATCATTTCCACTTGTTAATACATCTTTACCCCTAGTATAGAATCAAAATTTTGTACAACAACCTTTTCACGCGGATCCTTCAACTTAATACCCTCAAGTATTGGGCCAACAGACTCCAAATCCTCTGATTCATTTACAACAACAACCTGTATCTGGAATCATTTATTCATAATTTGTTTTACCATTTTATGGGATGTCATAGCCACAACCTAGTTATACCTATCCTCAAATGAATCCAAGTTATCCTAATTTGGGTTATAATATTGGTGGACAGACCCCTTGGTAGCCTCAGGCGCAAATACCTCAGAATTCATTTCAACAAGTACCATATCCAGGTTTTGGTCAGCATAATCCCCAAGCGTTTGCTTATCAAAACAACCCCTATCTGGGTTACCAACAATAGGTTCCTAATGCTGGTGCTCAAAGGTGTTAATCTAGGTTGTCACTGATGATGTCAGTGACAAGGATGGAAAATATTCTTGAAGATGCCAGAGGATGATTACAAGTGATTACAACTCTTTTTTAAGATGTCAAGACACAAATGAAGTGTCAATCATGTATCTTGATGATCATAATGGAAGACTACCATATCTTTGCACTATTTGTAAGGAAAAATGACCTAATGACCCTATGTTGAAGAAGGCAAGGACATGATGATGGTGACCCTATCTTGAAGAAGGCTAAGGCATGATTATGAAGAAAATCAACAAAAAAATCAAACCATGAGGCTCTACACTCAAAGGCACTCCTCCTTGCCTACATTTATGCACTCATAAATAATCAGTCACCTTAAAAAATATATTTTCTACCTTAGAGGAAAATTTCCTTAATGAAACCTACACCATATTGAATAACATAATTTTTCCTTTCCAACGACCTATTACTCAGCTTGAAACTCCAAGCGGTTTGAAATTTATTAATTTTTCAAGTTTAAGGTAAATTTTTGTCAAGTGAGCCGACCCACACTCAGACATTCATGTCCGCCTCCCTCCAAGAGACGTGTCCTTTTATTAAAGGTCGAATTCCTATATAAATATGATGTCCAGCACCTCATTTCAAACATGAATTTAGTCAATATTTTAGAGAACATGTACAAAAGGATAAAGGAGGCCGAAGAGGTTTTTTAAATCACTGTTTGGGCTAAAAAGATTTATGTTTTAGGGTTAAAACGTCTTGAGGACAGTTATGGATATATTTGGGAAAATATATTTATGCTTTTCTTCATAGTCAGACTTGAAGAAAACTACTGTAACTGTGGTAATACAACTGTTGTTCTAAATTTGTGACATGAAAGTGTAGTCAGATAGTTTGCTGGAGGACTGTAATATATCACAATTTGGACCAATGTTTTGGATCATCTTTGGTTGTTGTTTGTCCTCTGAGCATATAGTTTGAGGAGAGCTATAGTCCTAGTCACATTTGTGAGGAGTCAAAGGTTTTTTTGGAGAACTAAAAATAGTTAAGAACTTAAGCAAATAGGTACAACACTAACATGGAAGCCAGTTACAGCAGTTAGGAAGTAGTTTGGAGGAGTTTAAGTACGTTGATGTGGACAGTCATCTTTCCCTAACTAGTGAACCCAATCTACAACAAAAATACATCAAATTTGAGTCTTTTAAAAGTAGTCCCTTTGACATAGATTTGGAATAATTTGGAGATATCATTAATCTCAGTGACCATTGTTTGAAGCCTTATTGAAGTAGTTCTTGAGATAATGTTGTTTTAAATTGCATTCATTCTATTTGGAGAAGAAGTTGGAAGACCTTTTTGAGTGCTTAAAAGACTTGTTGTAGACCCTTTTTGAAACAAACTTGTGAGTAGACTTCTAGTGTTTTGGATCTGTGACACTTGATTGGGAGTTTTGGGTATTTTTTGAGAAGCAGTTCATTGAGCATTGTTCAGAGGAACCTTAACAATATTTTTCTTGAAAATGATCATTGTAAAGTAGCCCTTGAACCCTTGAAGAGGTATTGAAGACTTGATCTAGGAAAATCAACCTAGAGACATTCTTGAAGACATTATTATGCATTTTTGAAGATCCATTGAAAAAGCCATTATAGAGGCCTAGAGCAGGTGTAGAATTTGGGCTACATAGTAAGACACCTTGAAGGATACTTGAAGATATTTGGAAGACTTATAGAATCTTATATTGAGGATACCTTTGAGTGTCATCTAGAAGCCTATTGGAGATCATGATGCATTTGTGATGTCATCATGAGGTAACTTGGAGAAATTGTTTGGGTACGATGAAGAGCAGCGGTGACACCTTCTACAAAGAAAAGGTTGTCATTGATGATGTGATGTGTATATTACAGTGAAGAGTAAGCTAAAAATTGTCAAGGCATGTTGAGGAAGACATTGGGAGCCGTAAGTATAACCAAATATATCTTGACGAAATGAAGTAGGAGGTTGGAGCCTCATAGAGACAAGGTTGGTGCCTTGGAAGATAGGGTTGGAGCCCTTGAGGTTGGTGCCTTGGAAGATTGGGTTGGAGCCCTAGAGGATAGGTTTCCTCAAGAGACCAGGTTGGAGCCCTTGAGGTTGGTGCCTTAGAATTGACAAGGTTGGAGCATGGGAAGTCCAAGTTAGTGCTTGGAAAATACAGGTTGGAGCCTGGGAGATTGAAGATAGGTGTCTTCATCTAGGGTTGGAGCCATACATATATTGTACTTGATTTATTGTAAAGAAGAAATTAATAAAAGAATTTATTATTATTTTTCATTTTGTGTTCTTAATATAGGTGATCTAACTGATAAAATTAATAATTGAAAAGAAATATTCATTCACCCCCCTCTCATTATTTCCAACAATCGGTATTAGAGCTATTACCTTCACTCAAAGCCTAGAAACTTGAAGGTTGATAATTAGAACACAAATGGCAATGCCAAGAAAGAAATTCTCCAATCCTCCTAAAGATGTGTCTGCCTCAACCATTGAAATTGAAGTAAATAAATTTGCGAAGGCTCCATTATTTAATGGAAATTTTTATATATAGGTGCCAAGAATGAGAAATTTTTTGAAGACTCAAGGAATTGAAGTTTGGAAATTAGTGATTACTAATGACACAATGGACGAAGGATCCAAGGAGTACAATACAAAAGCAATGAAGGAAATTTTGAATGGGTTACCAAATTATGTGAAGGCCAATTTTGAAAAATGCTTGTCATCAAAATTCATATGGGACAAACTTCATGATCTTCACTCAAAAGGAGTGTTGAAAATGATATCTAGTCAAGAAGATGATGGAAAACAAGAAAGAGGTCCAGAATCCATCAAGGAAGCTGAAGATGAGAGAGATGACAACAAGGCTAAAGAAGACCTAGAAGATGAAGAGAACAAAGAAGTCTTTGAAGAAGATCTATTTAATAAACTTATGGCTTCCATGGAAGATATTAACAATTTGAAAAATGAAAATGAGGAACTTAAGAAGATAGCGCAAGATGGTAACCAAGACAAGACAAGGAAGGAAGTTGGCTTTGTCAAGCTTTAAGTACAAGAAAGAGATGAGGAGCTTGCAAAACTTATATTGGAATTTCATCAAAATAAAAGAAAGCATCATGAAGAAGTCATATATATAACAAATAAATTGGATAAGGAAAAGAAAAGGGAAGAAACTTTATCAAGCCACCTTGAACAAAGAATTAAGAGCCTAAACAATCTTGAAGCAGAGATTGGTAAATACAAGGAGGAGGTCTCCTCTCTTAGATCTCAACTAGAAGAAGCAAGGAAACAAGCGCAAGGAGCTAAGAAGGTGATGGAAAATTTGGAATTCATAGAAGGACAAGTTAATGAAGCATAAAAGGAGAGAAACACCATGATATGCCAACTAGATGAAAAGGATGAAGAAATATTGAAACTAAAATCAGACATCAATCTTCTCAAGGCCGAAACATGTGAAGCTACAAGAATAAAAGAAAAATTGGAGAGTATTCTAGCAAAGGAGAATGAATAAGTCTTCATAATGAAATCAAATATCATCTCCCTTAAAATCGAAGCACCTGATGAAACAAGGATGATGGAAGAAATGAAGAAGCAACTACTTATGAAAGATGAATATTGTGAAAAGTTGAAAGGAGAAATTGTCTTTCTTGAAAAGGAAGTTGAATTGTTCAATAAAAACTTGAAAATCTCTCAAACCCTAGATGACATCCTAAGTCAGCAGAGGTCTCCCCTTGATAAATCAGGTCTTCGATATGTAGGTGAACCTTCAAATAATGAAAACCCTAATTCTTCAAACAACAAGGATGTAGAGAAGCCTGGAAGAAATTTTGATGCCCCCAGTTCCAACAAAGAAAAGGAGAAGATTCTTCAAGGAACATTTGTTATACCAGCTATAAAATTTTTTATACCAAATGCTGGCTAAAACATTTCTGGAGTCTTCAAGGAACAGATTTTACTGTTAAAAAGTGTTGGCTCTTGAAGACTCTCAAAATTCCTCATGCCTCTGTCTTAATCTTCACTACTGTGCCCATTTTACCATCTTTGAAATCCTGCTGATTCCCAAGAAAAAATAATGTTGCAAACACCATGTTCCCCCTTCCCCTCTTCCAAAACTAACCTTATTTCCCCTCCTCCTTCCCCCATAAAATCCCTCATTTCCATGTTTTTCCCCTTTCCCCTTCATCATAATCCCTTTGATAAGGTTTAAGACCCTTTCTTACCTTATCAAAACCCCCAACAACCATTGAAAATCATTGAAAAAATATAAAAATCACATTTTTTATATATTATAGAATTAAGCCCCTTGGGATAAGTCTCTAACCCTTCCCTTCCATACGCCCTGGTGCTAGAACTAGGCGCTGAACCATTTGGGCACTTATCGTAATCAGGGGAAACACAAAACGCAAGCCTTTCCCTTTATTAAAAACCCCAATGCTGATTAGCCTTCTGTCCTATCTCCCTCGGTCATATTATCTCCCATGTGCCCAAAGGCCCTGCAGGCGAGTGCCAAACCATATCGAAAATTAATATTTTGCCCCCCCGCACTATAAACCTTTGTTTATATAAAATTGTCAATTTTTTATTATATCCTATAGTTTCCGCCGGTGAAAAATTATAGTCAATCTCCACCGTCGATCTGATCTGCAGATCAAAGGCACACGATCTATCGCCCCGGTGGTCCCCGCCAACCACTCACTGTTGCAAAACCGGGCGGGATTCATCACACCACTTTTGAGAGCGGCACAGTTTTATTTTATTTCGTAGCAATTCCATTCACTGCTAGACACGTGGCCTTGAGCACTATTCACAAAACCGCCCTCATCATGCATTAAAGTTCGGACATGGGCCCGACATGATATTGATGTGCGCTGTCCAATCTGAGGCCGCTCATCGGACGGTGATCACTCTTCGAAGAAGCTCGATGGTTAACCAGGGTTCGGTGTGGTGTTTAAAGAATCTTCGTCATCGATCTAATTTGCAGATCGACGGCCCATACTTCATCGCCCCGACCCCCTCATCCATGGTGGCAGTTAATGGTCCCACAAGAGCCAAAAACCCCTAGTGCCACATCAGCGTCCACGCAGCAAATTTAATTTGGGTGGGACTTCATCATTCCTCATCCAGTTAGCATTTTCGGACCCGGGAATTTTATTCAGCATGATTTTATTGAAAATTTGATGTCCGGGCATGTTTCTAAGGTTATTGGTTCCTGTTTCTCCGTCGTTGATCGCTTGGGCCACTCTCATCTGACGATCCATGATTTTCCGATTCCTGATCTTGATTTTTGATCATTTTTTCCTGAAATAGAGGTTTTTAACCCATTTCTCCGTTTTTCCAGAAAACTGACTCCTCTGCTTTGACTTTTCGCCTCTGCTCCTGACTGTCGATCTCTGCCCGATCGATGGCTCTGATTTAATTTCCTCCTCCGCTCTCCTCTGATATCCTCTAATCAATATCTATCATTGGATGATTCCATCCAACACCCACGCTCACTCCACATGTCCTTCCAAAGCAGTTAACTTATACATGCAGGATTTCATAACGTTTTTTGTATTTTTGCAGGGTTTAAAGGTTTTTTCGCTATATCTGAAAAATTCAGAGGCAGAGGGTGACGATCCTCCCACCTTTGATTCACCAGAGGAGACCATTCATAGGAAGTAGCTCCACGTTTCATCAATCATCCATGAAGCATTGATGCCACATAACCCTTGCGCAGTCCTGCATATTAGCAAAAACCCATGAATTGAGCACAGTCAGAGAGTATGAGTGCCGAAGACAAAATATATCAGAACAGAAGATTAAATACAGGTCTATGGGGATTACGTCTAAGATGGTTTATTAAAATCCTAATCCCCAATTAAAACACAATTTGAAGAAAATCTTAAGTGTTTTATCAATAGGAAAGCCTCCACCGCCACATTTGAGGCAAATCAATTCCTCCTAGCTACCACAAAGCCACCTGTTCCTCAAAGCATTCAAACAGAGGCCGAAGTTATTGATCAAGATTAGATATTTGTCTCAAAGCGCAGCCAGAAGTTAATTCTGCAAATAAACTTAATGACAAAATATCAGTGGAGTTACTTTGACATCACACAGAGCCTCAAAGGTCAAAAAGAACTCCCACCAAGCTTTTATATTTATGTAAAAAATTTAGTACAGATGACACCTATGAAAGTTTCTTCGCCAAGCCCCCAAAGGCTAAGAAGCCATTAAGTCTGTATTAATTGTAATTGGAGATCTTTTATCAGATCTCACATCCTCATTCTTCTATAAATACTATTGTAGAAGATGAGTGAGGGGTTGGTTGATGTAGTTGTTGATCATTGTAATGTAGTTGAGCTTGAGACTTCTACTTGTAAATAGTGTTCACTGTCCCTTGAAGCTTTGCTTGTGATAGATAAGTTAGGCTGAGATGAGTAGATGATTGCTAAACTAAAGCATTGGACTTAAAGCTGTCACTGGTTTGGAGCATCAATACAAGCTGATTTATGGGATCCTGGTCTATGTTGACGGTGATGTTTTTCTCATTGTAAATATTTTTTTTTTTTTCTGTTTCCACTTTGTTCATTTTATCTTATAAAGAATAGCATGCATAGAGTTAGGACCTACTATATATCAGTACCCTTCTCTGACTGAAAATCTTTATCCAAATGTTTTCCTCTAATCTGTGTTATTTAGGAATGATTCAAATCAGTTTAAGCATATGAATGTTGGCATTCCCTCGTCTTATTGTCTTAGCTGAATATTGATCTTAGATGTTACTTTCATTTCATGTTAAATAGAGATGAACTAAGGAATATATGGTGTGCACTGGTCCTAGTTTTATCCCCAAAGACTGTCTGAATGTTTCCCTTGGAATGTTTTAAAAGCTGGCTAGTTTAGGAGTACTTACCAGATCTTAGGCCATTCCATGTTATCCTTGTGATTGTCTTGAAAGTGACCAAGTAAACGAGAGCTAGGAGAGGATTTGTGGTGAGCCCGGCCCGCTAGTTTCTACTCTAACAGTTTCCTTCAAGTTTCCCTTTGTTTTTATATGTTTTCTATTGAAAGTGTATCAAAGGCTGGGTATTTTAGAAGTACTTACCAAATCCTATTTTTCTTTCTTGTTTTTCTTAAGTGTGTGTCAAAGGCTGGCTAGTTTAAAAGTACTTACCAGATCCTAGGCTGCTCTTTGTTCTTCATCTGTTTAATTCCCTTTCTTTTGTCTCATTCCATTCCATAAATCAAACTTTAAAGATATCCTTTGACATAGATGACTTTCCCCATGGACCACTCTTGCCTCTTGCTATTCCAATTAAACCCTATTATGACTCCATAGCCTAATGGACTAAAACCTGCAGTTATCTACCTTCCTGGCCAAAGCTTGTTCTATTTGCTTACAACTTCTCACCTTTGAAACTCTTTGCATTTAGAACATTCCACCTCAAACAGTAATCATGCTCAACCATCCAAAAAACAAACAAAACCATTGGCCTTCATAACTAGCCTAATATCATTACGCAAAACTTCAAAGAAAAATCCATCTTTGCACTTATTGGAGAGATCCCTCTCCAGATTTAGGAGGGCTAGATCCTAGAATCCCAAAGTGGTTGAAATAATGTTGTTTCTATGATTGGACTTTGCCAATCTTGCTAATTATAGATTCCTAATATTTATAGCGACCACACTGGGGAACAAAACCCAGAAACATTTTCATTTGAGGGTAACCATAGGATATCAGAGATTTTGTTCAAGAACATTTTCTATATTAACCAGTTGAGCCACCAGCAACTAACATTTCTTGCGACTCCGCTAGGGAAACTTCCCTTAAAAGCTTCATAAACATTGTGAGTAAAAGCAACCTTTTCAAGCACTACCAAGAAATGGTAATCATGATGAAACTTGTTTGAATCAGTGACCCACTAGGCAAACCCTAGGATTCTCATGAGTCCTTATCTAACCCTGAAAGATCAGTTGGCTTAGCCATAAGAATAGACTGTCTTTGTCTCATAACTGTAGCTAAGTTTTGAACAGAGTTAGTACATTCTTAGAAACCACACAACTAAAAAATAACTCAGAAAACACAAAAATATTTCAGATTGGTATCCAATAAACATGGTGGTGGACCATAAAACCTTTTACCTATGAAAAGAGCTAAAAACTTCCACTTGGCGACTCCACAATCTTGAACAGGCCTTAAGACTCCACTGGGAAGAACCCTTATCATTGTAATATCATTCAAGCTTAGTTAGAAGACTGTGGGATTAAAATTTATGTTAACCGATTAGTTAAACTCTCAAAGATTGTCATACCTGGTTGAAATTTTCTTGTTTATTTGGGTCTGAAAAACATATCATAGTGGCTTCTAGAAAGATTCATACTAGAGCCTATCGTGACCCAGATCCACCTGAGATAGTTGATAACCCATAAAGTATTCTTAGGAACTCTCCTAGGATTAAATCATCAACTATTGTCAGATCACCCTTGAGAGCTAATTCAGTCCTTGTAAATCTTTCAGCTCTACAACAATCACAAGTGGACTTAGTAAATCCCTTTAGAACCAGGTCTCCTGGTGATTTAGATCAGTTAGATTCTGAGTCTTCACTTTCTTCTCCTGAAATAAGTGAACACCTTGGTAGTAGAGAAACAACACCCCCTGATTTATATGTCCTTCATAACCTAGGTGTCTCTCATCCAAGGTCAGCTCAGCAATCTACTCCTGGTCCATCCACTTCTTCTCACCCTACATCCACTATTCAAACCACTCCATTCCAGCCCACTTTCCCTTTTGTTAATCCACCTCTTCTGAATCCACCCCCACCACATATCATGGCAACATGGTATGCTCCCTTAGTCCTTCCTATACCATTAGTCAATCTTCCACAGGAATATCAATCCAAAATTCCATTATATGATGCTAGCAATGCTACAACTGCATCACAACATGTGGATAAGATGAATGACTAATTTAACATAAATGAAATTGATGAAGATTCTGTCAAGCTTAGATTATTTGCTCAAAGTTTAGGGGGAGAAGTAAGAAAATGGTTTAAAGGCTTAACCCCCCATAGTATCAATGATCTCCAAGATTTCCATCAAACATTCTTAAAAAAATGGGAAGTAAAGAAGAATCCTCTCTGAGTCCTCTCTGATTACAAGAACCTCCATAGAAACATAGGGGAAAGTGTACAAGCTTATTGTACCAGATTTAACAGTGTATATAATGTACTTTCCCCAGATCTAAATCCTCCATAAGGCTTAGATTTAAACAATTTTTCTGAAGGGTTTGACCCTGAGATGGCCTATTAGCTGAGAGAAAGAAATCCTGCAACTCTTGAAGAAATGCAAAAGGGTGCTCTTTCTGTGGAAGTCAACTTGATGGAGAAGAGAGCAAGAATGAAAAATGAGAAGAGAGTATATTTTAGAGAGGAATCCACACCTTCTACTTCCAATTCAAAGATGGAGAGAATGATGGAGGAGATGATGAAGAAAATGAGCATCCTTGAGAGAGCACAAGCCAGTCAAAACCAAACTGCTCCTCAAAACAAAAACCAGAACCAAAATCAGAATTTTAGAAGGAACCAACCTCCAAACAGACCTAGGGAAGATGATCATCAAAACACTCCTCCTTTTCATCGAAACTATATAAGTGAGGTTGAGGAAATAGATGAGATAACATAGGAAGAGGATATCAACATGCTAGGGGTAGATAATGATGAATTTGAAGTTCATTATGATAGAAAACAAGGTCTATACACACCTTATGATGACAAAAGAGATGATGATGAAATTTATTATCAAGACATGGAAAATGTCATCATAGAGTCTCAAAGAGAATATGACCTTAGAAGCAAAACTAGTCAGCAAACTCCCAACACGAAAACCTCTGACAAATCTTCACAAAAGAGCACTGCAACCAAGCCTAAATTTTCCAAACAGAAGGACAAAACAGTGACTGTAAATTCTGATGAAGGTAAAGAGGAAGGCACTCAAAACATTGACAAACATAGTGCAGACATTAGTGGTACTAACACTCCAGCTAGTACTCCTGTGAAAACAATTTTGTCAAATGTAAATAAAACAAATCAACAAGCTTATTTTTTTGATAGACTGGAAGCTAATAAGGCTGAGAAAAGTTCTTCAAAGAACCAAATCCGTTTTAGCCTAGAGCAGGAAATTTCAAAGATTAAATTCTCTGTTCCCCTCACTAAGTTAGTTGCCTAGAATGTATATAGCACCCAAATTTTGAAGGCTTTAAACATTGAAGAGAATGAGGACACAGTCAATCTTAATGATGACCAACCAGAGCTTATTTTTGGTCCAAAGATTGAAGGTAGACATCAAGAGGGACCCGTTCCTCCCTTTTATGTGAGCTTAAATGTTGATGACAAAATTTTGCATAACGTTATTCATGACTCGGGAGCTTCTCATAATTTAATGCCAAAAGTTGTAATGGAGAGCCTGGGTCTAGAAATCACCAGACCTTACAAAGACCTTTACTCCTTTGATTCCAGCAGAGTAAAATGTTTAGGATTAATCAAAGACCTTTGTGTTAACTTAGCCCAAATTCCAGCCAAATGCTTAGTAATGGATATTATTGTGGCTAATGTGCCCCCAAAATACAGAATGCTATTATCAAGATCTTGGGGGGCTAAGTTGCAAGGGACTATGCAAATGGACATGACCTATGCAAAAATCCCTGTTTTCAATCAGAATAGAAGACTTTATAGGGAATCGCATATGAAATACACAGATACAAGTCAAGACTAACCACAAAACTCTCCTCTTTATTCTATAAATACAGGCCTTGATTCTTTTATTATGTTAAATGATGAAACACTTAGTGAACAAGTCACTTTAACAGGATTAATGGCCGATAGGGAGGAAGAGGAACACAATAGAAGTGTCAAAGCAGTTTACTGCATTTGAAAACGTTAGTAAAACAAACAGAGGTCTTGAGCTAGAAGTCATAATTCCATTTCTCTTAAACCTTGAAAATCGAGAGAATAACCTTCAACAAAGTGAAAAACCTGAGGTTTTGAAACATTTGCAACTAAGTGCTGATATTCAACAATAATCAGGAAGCACATTAGTTGAAGAGGACACTAACCAAGGTGAAACCGAAAATAGTCCTCTCTGGAGTATGTATTTTGATGGGTAATGCACTAGAACCAACACTGGTGAGGGTATCTGGATTACCAACACTGAAAACAACCACACAGAAAGCATTTCCTGCAAATTAAACTTTCAATGTTCCAATAACATAGCAGAATATGAATCCCTTCTCTTAGGCTTACATCTATAGAAAAAGTTAGGAGCCACAAGAATTAATTTGTATGGGGATTCAGAGTTAGTCATTAGGCAAGTCAAGGGGGAGTATAACGCAAATCATCCTAGACTTAGAGCCTACCGAAATGATGTCATGGACCTTTTGAAAACTTTTGAGGAGTCCAAATTGATTTTTGTCCCAAGAAAAATAAATATTGCCACACACAATTTAGCCTTTGCAACTAGAACATGCTTAACACCATATGAAACCAAAGACTGCACAACTCACATAAAATTTAGACCAGTCGTGCCTGATAATAAAAAGTATTTGCAAGTTTTTGACAGAGAAAAACAAATATAAGACTTCATGAAATTCAGAAATGAATTCGAACTACACAGTTTGGACTCAGATTATGATACAGACTGCAGTGAAGAAAATTTTCTTGGTGAAGAAGAACCATCTCTTGAGCTTGTCAATTTTAATATTCTGACTGGAAAACTTAAGAAAAAAATAGAATTGAATGCAGAGTTAGAAACAGAGGATTTAGAAACTCTGCACTCTAAATACGAAAGTTTTCCAAGCGATCTGGCACCTTTAGAGGAGTTGTTTCATTTTAACGATGTGGCCAAGACGCCAAAACTAGAACCTGTAGAGACTGAAGTGGAAGAGTGCAATATAGGCAGTGAACTTAAACTGAAAATGATTAAACTCTCTAAAACTTTTCCAGCTCACATTAAACTCAAATACATTGAGCTGTTTAAAGAGTTTTCTAATGTTTTGTGTGTGGAATTACGAAGATCTTAAATCCTATGACACTGAAATAATACAGCACAAAATCCATCTCAAGGAAAACCAAAAACCATTCAAACAGAAACTGCGTAGAATAAACCCTATTCAGTTTCCTGTGGCTCAGAAGGAGATCATGAATATTTATGAAGCTGGTATTATTGTCCCTATTAGATATTTTGAGTGGGTGTCTAATCTGGTGTTGGTTAGGAAGAAAACTAGAGAGATTAGGCTTTGTATAGACTTTAGAGACTTAAACAAAGCTTCATTGAAAGACAACTACCATTTACCTAATATGGATCATATTTTATAAAGGGTGGTAGGGTCTAGAAGAATTTCTTTGCTTGATGGCTACTCAGGGTACAATCAGATCTTAGTTCACCCTGCTGATCAATTAAAGACAACCTTTACTACACCATGGGGCACTTTCATGTATGTGAAAATGTCCTTTGGTCTAATGAATGCTGGAGCAACTTTTCAAAGAGCCATGGACATAGCATTCTCAGAATAATTGGGCTACTTCATCATTATATACCTTGATGATGTCACTGTGTTTTCAAAAATAGATGAAGAGCACTTAGCACACTTAAGAAAAGTTTTCGAGAAATGAAGAAAGTTTGGAATATATTTAAACCATAAGAAGACACTATTTGGGCTCCAAGAAGGTAAACTTCTTGGGAACATTATTTTAGAAGAGGTTATTACGATAGATCTAAAGAGGATTGAGGCCATATTGCAAATCTCTCATCCTCAAAACATCAAGGAGTTGCAATCTTTCATTGGAAAGATTAACTTTTTGAGAAGGTTCATCCCCAACCTGGCTAAGCTCTTTAGGAATATCACAAACATGTTAAAGAAGGAGCAAAGGTTAAAATGGACCTTGGAAGTAAAGAAATCCTTTGAGCAGGTGAAACAAGCATTAACCAAAACACTGGTTCTAATAAGTCCTAATTTTTCAAAAGATTTTTATATTTTCTCATTTGCATCAGAACATACCATAGTTGTTGTCCTTTTACAAAAAAATCCACAGGGACAAGAGCAACCTATTGCATTCTTTAGCAAGGCATTGAGGGATTCTCCTTTGAAGTATAAAATTATGGAGAAGCAAGCTTCTGCTTTGGTTAAAGCGTTGAAAGACTTCAGAGTATACATTCTCCACTCACATATCATTGCCTTTGTCCCAAACTCAGTTTTTAAAGACATTCTAACGCATGACCCAGATGGTAAGAGAGGTAAGTGGATTGTTGTCATTCTTGAATATTATTTAGATATAAAACCCACTAAAATCATCAAAGGCCAAGGTCTAGCTAGATTAATGGCTGAATCCAATTTTGAAGTTCTTGATATTAATATGATTAATGCTTTAGATGACCAAGAAGGATTCTCAACTCCCATTGTTGAAGACCATTTTATGAATTCTCCTTGGTATGTTGATATTGTTTATGTTTTTCTTAATTTGAATACACCTCTTGGTTTGATAAAAACAAAGGCAAGGTTCCTAAAGTTAAAAGTTGTAAACTATTGCATCATTGACAAATGTCTTTATTGGAAAAATGCAAGTGGTGTATTTCTTAAATGTTTGCCTGAGTTTGATGCAGAGAAGGTTAAATACCAGTTCCATGAAGGAGAGTGTGGAGGTCATTTGTACTGGAAGACAACAGCCAACAAAATTTTGAGGGTTGGTTTCTATTGGCCTACTCTTTTCCATGATGTGCACAAGATGATCATAGCCTGTCATAAATGTCAACTTTTTGAAGGAAAAAGAAAACTGTTACCCCTACCTCTGCATCCAATCACTGTTGAAGCTCCTTTTCAATAGTGGGGACTTGACTTCATAGGAGAAATCCATCCCCTATCTTCTGCCCAGCATAGATGGATTCTCACTGCCACAGACTATTTCACTAAGTGGATAGAATCCATACTTGTATGCAGGCCAATGATGTAGTTATTATAAAATTCATGGAGACTAACATTCTCTCGAGATTTGGTTGTCCTACCAAGATCATCATTGATAATGTAGCAGCATTTGGATCAAAGAAGATGGTTGTGTTCTGTCACAGATATCATATAACATTCGGGCATTCCATGGCCTATTACCCTCAAGGTAATGGACTTGCAGAATCCTCAAACAAAATTTTAGTGAACATAATCAAGAAATTGTTGGAGGGCAACAAAAATTCTTGGCACACAAAGCTGGTCCATGCACTTTGGGCTGACAGATTGACTTTGAAGAAATCTATTGGCATGTCACCTTTCCAGCTTGTGTATGGTAGTGATGCAATTTTTCCAAAAAACCATGGTATACCAGTAATGAAGTTGATTCAAGAGTTGAAAATTGAAGAAAATGACATGATCATAATAATAAATCAAACCATTCATCTTTAGCAAACCAGAGAGGAGGTTTATAACAAAGCATTACAAAAGCAGGACAACATTAAAAGGCTTTTTGACAGAAGAAAAAAGGCCAGCAATTTCAATATTGGGGACAAAGTTTTAAAGTGGGACTCAAGGAGGTAAGATAAGGGCAAGCATGGGAAATTTGACAATTTATGGCTTGGCCCTTACTCTATCCATTCAGCTGCTGGTAACAATGCAATTTTATTGCAGGAGTTGAGTGGAGCAGAATTGTTTGGGGGTCCTGTCAATGGCAGGATGCTCAATAATTACTTCTCTTGATACATGTCATGTTTTGAAAGCCTTTTATCTTTTTCTCATTATAAATATTTCACCCACCACTGCATTCAAAGTTATAAAAATAAAAAATACAAAAACAAAGAAAAGAAAGAAAAGAGGGCAGATTGTAAAAACAAGAAAGGTATAGCCCCATACCAAAAAAGAGAAACAAATCTGAAAATGTGCAAGCTAAAATGCTACTCCTAAAAGAACACACTTCTAGTTAGTCAAACAGTTTAATCTTGACTAATTAGTTTTAAATTTTTTGCTGATATGATAGTGAATTCAATTCGCAAAACTGTTTAATCTTGGCTTATCAGAAGATAGTTTAGGATAGAAATTTAAAGGTTCAAACATGCTCAAAATATGAACCTAAGGTTTCAAAGAGACTGACTCACATCTGTTCCAAATTCTGAGTCAAAAAGGATGAAAATCTGGTTCCAATCAGCTCAAAATCTAAACCAGTTAGCAAAGGAAAGACAGCTCAAGTAAGAGTCAAAACAGAGCTGCAGAAAAGAGGAAGGGAATGCTTTCAAATTTCAGATCTCAATCCTTTCATATTTGTATTAAGAAGTTTTATGCAAAATAATTTCTATGTGCAATTTGTTCTTATGCCATAGACCAGCATCAATTTAGACTGTTCAATCCTGACTTGAATTCTTTTAAATTTCTGTTGTAGAATTTAGAGAATAAAGTCTGTTCGACAATTTAATCCTAACAGACAGTAGATTAGGTAGAGAATCATATGGGCCCAACTGTTTAATCTGGGTCCATGGAGAAATAAGGAGTAGAAGTATATTAGTTTTCTTGCTCTCAAAATAATAAAGTGTTGTAAAAGAGTTTTCCAATCCAAGTGCACTCTAAAGGAAGAAAAAATGTTAGATCAATAGAATTGGGTACGTAGAAAGATTGTATTGATGAGTTTTCATTGTTGATCCATGAATGCTAATATGTTTCAAAGAAAGAGAATATCATCCACAGAAAGAAAGGCAGCCCAATGGATAAGGCAACTGATCAGCCTCCCAGATAATGCAAGTCTGTATTTCTTGATGCCTTCAAGAAGGCACCATCCCCAAGTGGAGCCACTGTTAGCCAGCTATAAAAATTTGTATACCAAATTCTGGCTAAAATATTTCTGGAGTCTTCAAGGAACATATTTTACTACTAAAAAGTGTTGGCTCTTGAATACTCTCAAAAGGCCTCATGCCTTTGTCTTAATCTTCACTGCTATGCCCATTTTACCATCTTTGAAATCTGGATGATTCCCAAGACAAAATACTGCTGAAAACACCATGTTCCCCCTTCCCTTCTTCCAAAAATAACCTTATTTCCCCTCCTCTTTCCCCCATAAAATCCCTCATTTCCATGTTTTTCCCCTTTCCCCTTCATCATAATCCCTTTGATAAGGTTTAAGACCCTTTCTTACCTTATCAAAACCCCCAACAACCATTGAAAATCATTGAAAAACTATAAAAATCACATTTTTTATATATTATAGACTTAAGCCCCTTGGGCTAAGTCCCTAACCCTTCCCTTCCATACGCCCTGGTGTTGGAACCAGGCGCTGAGCCATTTGGGCGCTTATCGCAATCAATGGAAACAAAAAATGCAAGCCTTTCCCTTTATTGAAAACCCCGATGTCGATTAGCCCTCTGTCCTGTCTCCCTCGGTCATATTATCTCCCATGCACCCAAAGGCCCCACAGACGGGCGCCAAACCATATCGAAAATTAATATTTTGCCCCCCCGCACTATAAACCTTTGTTTATATAAAATTGTCGATTTTTTATTATATCCTATAGTTTCCGCTGGTGCAAAATTATAGTCAATCTCTGTCGTCGATCTGATCTGCAAATCAATGGCGCGCGATCTATCACCCTGGTGGTCCTGGCCAGCCACTCACTGTTGCAAAACCAGGCGGGATTCATCGCACTGCTTTTGAGAGCAGGGTAGTTTTTTTTATTTTGCAGCGATTCCATTCACCACTTGATGAGTGGCCTTGAGCACTGTTCACAAAACCGCCCTCATCGCGCATTAAAGTTCGGACATGGGTCCGACGCAATATTGATGTATGTCGTCCGATCTGAGGCCGCTCATCAGACGGTGATCGCTCTCCGAAGAAGCTCGACGGTTAACCAGGGTATGGTGCAGTGTTTAAAGAATCTTTGTCATCGATCTGATTTGCAGATCGATGGCCCATACTCCATCGCCCCAGTCCCCTCGTCCACGGAGGCAGTTAACGGTCCCATAAGAGCCGATGACCCCGAGCGCCACATCAACGTCCATGCAGCAAATTTAATTTGGGCGGGACCTCATCATTCCTCGTCTAGTCAGCATTTCCAGACCCGGGAATTTTATTCAGCATGATTTTATTGAAAATTTGATGTCCGAGCATGTTTCTAAGGTTGTTGGCACCTGTTTCTCTATCGTTGATCTCTTGGGCCGCTCTCATCCGACAGTCAACGATCGTCTCGATTCCCGATCTTGATATTTGATCATTTTTGCCCGAAACAAAGGTTTTTAACCCATTTCTCCGTTTTTCCAGAAAAATGACTCCTCTGCTTTGACTTTTCGCCTCTGCTCTCGACCGTCGATCTTGTAGAAATTAGCTGAATAAATCACTTATTCAATGAAGATTAACCCGATCATACATCAATTTCGAATTGCATGCATAACACATAACCTTCTTCTACCATTAATTGTCACATGCGGAAATATAGAAGCAATCTCACATCAAATCAATCACACATTAAATCAGTATGTATGGGGAAAGCCTATAGCTGAAAACCCCGCAGCTATTGTGTATATTATAATGGAGAAATCATGTAACCAACAAAGTACAATACTCCTCACAAGTACTCAGTACTTTCTCATAAAATCACACACAATCTAACTCAGTTTTGAACAAGTCTCGGGTTCAAAACTCACTGCTGACTGCCTTGCCTCTATTGCGCAATCATGGCCTGTATATGAAGAGGTTCAAGGTTCGAATTCCCTTGCCTTGACTGTGCAATTGTCATGGACAATTCCTCCAAGTGTAATGCAAATCTCATGCAAAACCAATCTACCAACTGATAGCTTTACTCACCCTTTCATCTACCTCTTCCACTGGTCTCCACTGAACTGATCATGCACTGTAGTGAATTGAAGTGTTCTTGAGTTGACTAATGAGTTAATATTTAGTAAATTAAATATTATTTAATTCACTCCACTCATATCTAGTTGATTAGTTAGTTAACTAATCCCAACTAGTTCAACTAAAACAAATAGAACACAACTCCACTACTTGTCCCGTTAACTCCTCCAAAACTCCTGCCACTGAAGTCTAACTGAAGCCAACCATGCAAGATGCCATCAAACCCTAGGAACCACGTGATTCCTTGTGTCAGTTGCATGAGCCACCTCCATGACTCAAACTGAAGTGCGCCAAGAGAGTAAACTGCTGTTTATAGTCAAAATATTATTAAGGGTAAATAATATTTGACTTCCATATTTTTAGGAGATCAGTCTAAAAATATTCTGGGTCCTAAAAAATAGGGTCTCATCTATTTTTACCGACATGTCGCATACTTCAAGAATCTCCAAGTAGAATTCCCAAATTATGCTCCGTATGTCTAAAAATAGACATAGTCTAAAAATAGACTTTGCGCCAGAATTTGCCTGCGGGCCCACTTAGTGAAAGCGACTTCATTTCACTAAGCTCCATCATCTTGCTGCATTTTCAACACTCCCTCTCAGCAAGATATGGATTATCTGCAACCCCTATCCTGCCTCTGTGGAATTTGAACTTGCTCCTGGTGAGCGCCTTTGTCAGGATGTCGGCATCCTGATCCTCCGTGGGAACATATGAAAGCATCATGATTCTCCGCTGAACACAATATCTGATATGATGGTACCTGATGTCGATGTGTTTGGACCTATCATAAAATACTGGATTAGCCGAGAGTTTAATGCAACTCTGGTTATCACAGTAGATCACTGTAGGCTCCAAATGCAACCTGAACAAACCTGCGAGGATCTTCCTCATCCAAATAGCCTCGCATGCAGCCAAGCTAGCTGCCATGTACTCGACCTCTGCTGAACTGAGTGCCACAGATCTCTGCTTCCTGCTGTACCAGGAAACTACTGTCGACCCAATGCTGAAAACTCCTCCAGAAGTGCTCTTCCGGTCCGTTGGACTCCCTGCCCAATCTGCATCAGTGAAGCCAGAAAGCTTCGCTCCATCCTCCTGTTTGTACCATAGACCATATCCCGATGTGCCTCTGATATAGCGCAATACATGCTTTCCTGCCTTCCAAAAGAGCTTGGTAGGCTTAACCATAGCTTGCGAAAGCTGGTTAACTGCATAGCATATATCGGGTCGAGTATTGACCAGATACATCAACGACCCCACCAACTGTCGATAGACAGTGGCATCCACTACCTCCTCAGAAGTAGCATCTCCCTTCCTCCAACCTCCAGGAAGAGGGGTATCAACAGGCTTGCAGCCTTGCATGTTGAACCTCTCCAGAATCTCCCGGGCATACTTTCCCTGAGAAACAAACAGTCCTCCACTGCGCTGCCAAATCTCCAATCCCAGGAAATAATGAAGGATGCCCAGGTCCTTCATCTCAAACTCTCGTGCAAGATCCTCCTTGCATGAAAGTATCAACTGCTCGTCGCCAGTCAAAATCAGATCATCTGCATACAGTACGATGATCAACAGCTTCCCCTCCACCACAATCTGGTACAGGTTTGGATCCGCCTCACTCTTGGAGAATCCAAGCCCGGTGAAGTAGCTGTCTATCTGAGTGTACCAAGCACGAGGTGCTTGCTTCAGCCCATACGGTGCTCTCTTGAGTCGGCACACATGCGACTCACTGCTGAAGATCTCAAAACCTTCAGGCTGCTCTATGTACACCTCTTCCTCAATAACTCCATTGAGGAACGCAGTCTTCACATCCATCCGATGAATGTGCCACCCCATCTGCGCTGAGAGAGCAAGGATCGTCCGTATGGAAGAGTACCTTGCGACAGGTGCAAAAGTCTCCTCATAGTCAATCCCCTCGATCTGCGAGAAGCCACGGGCGACAAATCTCGCCTTGTACTTCTCCACACTCCCGTCAGCCGCCTGCTTCACCTTGTAGATCCATCGCGAACCTACAACTGATTTCCCAACCGGTCTTGGGACAATCTCCCATGCACTGTTCCTGATGATCGAATCATATTCTTCGATCATGGCATCAACCCATGAGGGTTCCTCCACATCTTCCTCAAAAGAGGATGGCTCTGTCACAACACATTGACTCATAAGAGCCATGTATCCAGTGTACCGATCCGGTGACTGTCTCTGTCTGCGCTGTGCTGTAGGTGGTCCTACAACCTTCTTTGCATCCCGAGCCAGTCGCTCAGCTTCTGTAGTGCGCATGCGCCCTCTGATGGTTGGCGCTGCCTGGGTGGTTTCTTCCACCTCCTGAACCTCCTCTTGTCCATCGCGAACCTACCACTGATTTCCCAACCGGTCTTGGGACAATCTCCCATGCACTGTTCCTGATGATCGAATCATATTCTTCGATCATGGCATCAGCCCATGCGGGTTCCTCCACAGCTTCCTCAAAAGAGGATGGCTCTGTCACAACACATTGACTCATAAGAGCCATGTATCCAGTGTACCGATCCGGTGACTGTCTCTGTCTGCGCTGTGCTGTAGGTGGTCCTACAGCCTTCTCTGCATCCCGAGCCAGTCGCTCAGCTTCTGTAGTGCGCATGCGCCCTCTGATGGTTGGCGCTGCCTGGGTGGTTTCTTCCACCTCCTGAACCTCCTCTTGTGGCTGATCCACATCCGGAAGCTCCTCCTTAGTAACTAACAGCTCCTCATCTGCATGCAAGTGTAGCTCCCTCTCAAGCGAACACTGCATGGCTTTCTCCTCCTGAAATTTTATATCCCGTCGCACAACAGTCTTGCGACTGTCTGGAACATACACCCGATAGTTATGAGGTGTATCAGTGTGCCCCACAAATATTCCAACCTCAGCAGTTGGATCCAGCTTCCTTCTCGCATCCTTCGTCACATGCATGTAGACAGGAGAACCAAAAATCCGCAAATGGGAAATGTCAGGCCTCTTGCCAGAATAAGCCTCCTCCGGTGTACTCATGCCAAGAACCTTGTGAGGACAACGGTTCTGCACATACACTGTTGTATTGCATGCCTCAGCCCACAAGTGAAGGGGTAGGCCCTGATCATGCAACATCGCCCGTGCAACACCCACGATCGTTCTGTTCTTCCGCTCAGCCACCCCGTTCTGCTGTGGGTTATGGGGTGCGATGAGCTCTCTCCGAATCCCTTCTACACTGCAGAACTCCTTGAATTCAACCGAGATGAATTCACCATCGTTATCACTCCTTAGAGAAATCACCTTCTTCCCCGACTCCTTCTCGACCAGTGCTTTAAACTCACAGAACTTCGCGAATGTATCTCTCTTCTTCTGCATGAAGAAGATCCAGCACTTTCGAGAGAAATCATCAACAAAGATCACATAATACTTGTGCTTTGCTGTCGAAGCAACTGAGAAAGGACCACACACGTATGTGTGAACTCTCTCAAGGATCGTCGTGGCGCGACTATCCTTCTCGTGAAAGGTGGCTTTCACATACTTCCCTAAAGTACACCCCTTGCACTGATCTGACTGTGCAAGGGTGCCCTTAGGAAGTCCAGCAGAAATCTGCTGCAGAATCTTCAAAGCTCCATGGTGAAGATGGCCCAATCTCATGTGCCATAGTTCGCCCTCATCATCCCGGCTCACCACATCTCCAGCCTTGCATGCCATAGCTGCGCAGTCATCTACCTGCAACTGATAAAGGTTCTGAGTTCGAACCCCTATCTTCCGGGTCTCTCCAGTAGTCTTACTGTGCAGGAAGGCTTTTCCTTCGCTGAAGACCACATCATACCCCTTATCCTCCAACATCGCCACAGAGATCAAGTTCTTCTTCAATCCAGGTACATGCATGACATCCTTCAGTACAAAGGGTTTACCAGACTCCCTCTGAAAGGATATGGTACCGATACCAGTCGCACTGTATCTACCATCATCGCCCATCTCGATGTGCACACCCAAATATTTGTCCTCCAGATCCGAGAACAAATCCCGATCTCCCGTCATATGAAATGACGCACCACTGTCCAAGAACCACACCGATCCCATCACACTTGAAACCAAGCATGCGATCAGTGAAAATTCAAGCTCGAACTGCGAAGCCAAAGCTTCTCCATCTGCAGATCTTCCCGCTTGCTTGTTTTTCTTCTTCTTCAGACAATTGGTAGCATAATGTCTGTGATCATGGCAGTGAAAACACTTCACTTTCGCCATATCCTGCTTCTTGCCCTTTGCACCAGAATGAGAAGTTTTCTTACCCTTCCCCTTCTTTGCTTTGGCAGCCAAAGCGCAATTTTCTTCATCATCTCCCTTTGATGAAGATCTGTCCCTGGTAGTCCTCCTTATCTCCTCCTGCATGAGATCCGCCCAAAGGCGCTCCCATCCCGGCAACTTCTCCCGACCATTGACACTATCTTGATATGAATGTCAAGCCTTCAGAAGACCAAGGAGAGCCAGGTCCACCATGTCCTCATCTTCGACAGTCACCCCCACACTTCCCAGCTCATCTCTGCATTGAGTGAACTTCGTGAGGTATTTGGCGATGTTGTCGCCTTTCTCCATCTTGATGTTTCTGAGCTTATCTTTGAGCGCCAGCTTCCTTTGGTCGCTCTTACTCTGGAATAGATCCGTCAAAGCTTTCCACATTAAATATGGAGAAGCCTTTCCATGCAGGCTGGATACAATATGATCCTTGACGCCCTCCAACAGGATCCTTCGACATTTTGCCATCTTCTTTTGCCATACTTCGACTTCAGCAGGATCAGTAGGCTTTTGGACATTCGTATCTATGAACTCCTTCACACCATTATCTTCTAATACTGCCTCCATGCGATCCTTCCATGCAACATAATTCGAACTGCCTTCAAGAGCATATTCGAGTCGCAAACCGTTGAAAGACATTTTCAACACCGGCACCAAGAAAACAAAACTGCTGCAAAATTCGAACTCCACCTCAAAGCTCAAATGCTCTAGATCTGTGAGAACAAATTATTTCTAGCACAGAGATTGACTGCAAGGGGCGTTTACTGGATATATCACCTTTCAAGGAAAGGATGGATCTAGAGGCTACCTGGCCCGCATGCAGACTCTGTCTACCGAAATAAGTTTGTAATCACTGTGATGATCAATCTCTGCTTCAATAGCTCTGATACCATGTAGAAATTTGTTGAATAATGAATAATTATCCACCGAGATTATCCTGATCACATATCAATTCGAATTCATATGCAACACATAATCTCTTCCACTCAGATCATCACACATGCGGAAATAAAACAAGTGATAGCACATCAAATCATCATACACATTAACACAGTATGTATGGTGAAAGCTTATAGCTGAAAACCCCGCAGCTATTGTGTATATTATAATGGAGAAAACATGTAACAAACTCAGTACAATACTCCTTACAAGTACTTAGTACTATCTCATGAAGTTACACACAAACTAGCTTGGTTTTGAACAAGTCACAGGTTCAAAACACATCCACTAATTGTCTGCCTCTATTGCGCAATCAAGGCTAGTCTAATGAGAGATCCAAGGTTCGAATCTCCTTGGCTTGACAGCGCAATTGTTTGGTCAATTTAGTGTGTCCTAAATTGCTGCATTTAATTGTCAATCCGGGAATCGTAAGCTGATGAAGTGCGGCGCACTATATGTGCAAGATAACCTCTTTCTTAACTTTTTGTCGTTTGTGGTCTTTCTAAGGTAAAATGGAAATTCTAAAGTGAAAAACAAGCTTGGTTATATTTGTTCAAGGAAGTGATTTCCCCTATAATGATTTACCAATCTTGAAACTTTAAAAGCAAATTGAAATTACAATGACAAGACTTGAAAGAAAGTAAAAGTGTACTGCTGAAATGAAAAGGTGCTGCTAATCTAATGAATCAAAACAAGAAACTAGTGAACATGAAAACCAAACTATTCTTGCTGCCAACTAAACACAAAAGAAACTACGCTTATGGAAATTCAAAATTGCAATGAAATAAATCTAAATCAGATTACATCAATTCATTTTCTGACCCTTCATCATTAGACCAGCTATGACTTGCGGAAGTAATCATAAACAACTTGTGTAACTGATTATTTAATTTGAAGAAAATAAACTAATACTAAACCATACACACATAATTCAATCCCTCGCCATCAGTCCAGTTGTGGCTTTCGGAGGCAACTGAAGATGTCATACATGATTTAATATATCTAAATTTGCGGAAAAGGAACTAATACTAAACTACACATTTCATCATGCAGCCCCTCACCATCAGTCCAGCTGTGGCTTTCGGAGGTAACTGAAGACGCTATGAGCAGTTTAATATATCTAATTTTGCAGAAAGGAAACTAATACTAAACTACACATTTCATCATGCAGCCCCTCACCATCAGTCCAGCTGTGGCTTTCGGAGGTAACCGAAGACACTATGAGTAGCTTAATATATTTAAATTTAACTACTGAATCAGATAAACAAAACTGAAATGAACAAAGCAAGACTGAAGTTAAACAAATGCTATGAAAAGGAAACTAGCAGCAGAATAATGTCAGTCTCATATCATTAGCTAAAATACTATGAAAATGCCCAGGGCTGTCTACCTAAAACCTGCACAAGAAAACTGATCAGTGATTTAACAATCATAAAAACATGAAAGACAAGAATGCGATGGAAATTATAGAAATGTATGAACAGAAATGAAACAACTATGAAATATGAACATGTAATGGATTATGATACAATGACTTTTTAAAGAAATGAAATGAAATATATATACATTAATACACAGAACCTCGGCTGAGCAGGGGCCCTCTACACAGCTTTGGTACGATCTTCAAACACAAATTAAGTTGAAAACGGAGTTCTTCATCATGATACAATTCATTACGGAGCGGTTCTCCTCACTTTAAAGAGCGGCGTAATCACTACATGAAAATCAGCATCATCTCCATGACTATGATCATTAATGCCCATCAACTAACTCTACGTGCGTATGCAACCGCTCTTTATAAAGCAATAAAATGTAACTGTTTCCTGAAGTTTATGATAGCAGCCAACACGTAGACCACGAAGGCCACGGATTTAGGAGTATGGCCATGTTTGGGAAACGGATCTATGGAAGGTGGGCGCTTAAATTCAACTCCAGAACTTTGCACAGATGTCAATTAACCTCCGCAAGCTTAGAAACGGCCGTATGGATGTTTCTATGCCACGAAACAGAGTCCAGCCGACATAGAACTCCATAGTTGACTTCCACGTGGATGGCTTTGACCGCGGCTTTCTTTGACAAATTTACTTGAACCAATAGGACACGAACCATGTCCTTGTCATTCCTAGCCTGCCCATGTGGCTCGTTTCCTTCGTAGACACCTGTAACATCGATTTCCACAAAATAGCTGCGGAAAGTTGCGGCAGCTGCGGAAAGTGACAAGTTTCCGCAGCTGTATGAACAAAATCTAAATCAAATAGAAAACACACAAACATAATTAAAAACCATGTTAGATACCCTTTTTGCACATGATATTGACAATTTTGGAGGTTTAGGTGAGTGAAAGAGATATGGAAAAGTGTATGGAAAAGAGACAAATTCGGGACTCAACATACCCCCACTGTGAAGGTGTTGCATGTCCTCATGCAACCAAAATTTTGATATTCTTTGTTCAATTCATGTGCCTTGATACCTCAGCCAGCACATCTAACCCCCTTCTCTTCTTCTTTGGCACTGCCATCATTCTGGGTTTCTTCATTAAGCACCTGAATTTGATATTCACAAGTGCTCTGCTCAATTTTTGGCATTTCCTTTTTAGCTTCTTATTCTTCTTTTGCCAAATACCCAAATGTAACATAGTATTGTCATGGATAATCTTGTCCGGTTTGCCTTGCTCTTTGAGTGTTTCATTTTCATTTTTGATATGCCGATTCAAAAGCTCAAGCTCAAAAATCTCCTGTTTTAATGACTGAACCAAATCATCCTGCAATGTATGAGGCTGAATAGAAGAGGTACTTGGGCCTGTGGCTGCCTTCTCCAGGGATTCTATATAGTCATAGACCTCCTGTTGTTTGGGGTCTACTTCCAGTGTCTTTTTCATTGGGCTGTCCCCAAAGTGCTGCAAGGGAGAATTATGTTCAAAATTTGGCTGAGGAGAACTTTCATCAATATTTTGCTGAGAATAAGATGGAGTACGCTCATTGTCTGATTGGGAGTGAAAGGAGTCGGGTTCACTAACTGACTGAAATGGACTATTGTCAGTTGGAGACTGTTCAGATGTCTCCTCACCCAAATCAATGAAATGAGGACCTTTAATTTGTGTTTTTCTCAGTTTTCCCTTAAGCCTGCTGCTTCTCCTCACATGTTGTGGTACACTACCCTTTTGTTCTTGTTTTCCTGTTTTTGCCTTCTTGGATAGAGATGACTATTTTTGAAGAAAAATTAATCTTTCAGATAGAACTTGGTGATCTTCTTCTTCAGAAGAAGAAGTTTTATGGACAGCCTCAATAATTTCTTTCCCTTTTGATATTATTGGCTTCTTAGTTTTGATTTCCTTCTTCTTCCTTTTTATCAATCTTTCTTCCCTATCATTTTTCTTCATAGTAGTAGTAGAAGTATCTTGGATTTCATCTACTGTTCTTTTCCTTCTACTTCTTTTTGCTGTGCTAGCTGCGGGAACTTTCTGTGTAGGAGCAACTTGGGTTTCAACATCCATTTTCTTTCTTCTACTCCTTCTAATTGGATTACCTTCAGGAATTTCCTGAGGTTCTTCAAAGAAGTTTCTAACTAGGAATTGTTCCCATGTATCTTTTCTATCCTTTAGTTCCTTTTCAATCAGAATTTTTATAAGCCCATGATGATATAAATGAGGCTCTACATCTCCTAGGTGTTTTTGCACAGTGACAGCCATTTTCTTCAAACTATTGAATAGGAAGTAAGGAAGATTGAGAGTTTGGTTTTCAAGAAAACTCATCAATATCCTAGTATGATACATGTACATAGAGCCAAAGCGGCCTTCACATGTGATAAATTTCTGAACAATGAGTAATAAAGTGGCCCATTCATCTTTTATTGCATGCACAGGGATTCCTCTTTTGAAAACAGTGATATCCATACCTTGATTCCGGAGGATTGTTCTCCATGCCTCATCACTGATACTTTTGTTTTTGAACCAACGTTCTCCTTCCTGAAGAAGCTCTGTGGCTGCTGCTATTGATGCTTCATTAACCAAAAACTTGAGGTCTCCCACTTCTGCTTCCGAGCCATCAAATGATCTTGCAAACGCTTTGGTAACTTCTCTGTGGTAACCCCTGAATTTCTGAATAAAACGCAGCCATTTAGCTTTCCTCAACATCTCTTTTGCTTGTGGAAATACCTCTATAAACTTCGGTCCTTCCGGCTCTGCCCTTAATAATTTTCCCATTTTACTTCTCTGTGCTTCACAGGCTTGCCTCTGTGAGGGTTTAAGTGGAAATAGAACGATGGAATACACAGAATCGAGCACAATGTTGTGGGGATGTTATCACAAAACGGAAATGAGCACCATAAACAGAATGGAATACGACTGTGGGTGAATATACGGGAATGAGAGTGAGCAAAAGGAACGGAATGGAATGAAACAGGGAGTGAGAATGAGTAGAGTGAGGTTTTGTAAACACGACAGAGAAACGACAAAGAGGTTAACAAAGCATAATGCATTCGTCCGCATTTTGAATTTTTGGTGGTTGTGTCATAAATATGAACACGTTTCAATCAATGATTATGAAGTTATGCGGCTTGTAAGAGTCCTTTGTCAACTCAAATACGTATCATTATCTACGGTGGGATATTTGAACATGAGTGAGAGTCGGAATTTCAATGATGAAACCGTTTGTGAATAAATGCAAGAGGATAACATATAGATCGTGGAAGGTTACGGGACTGTCAATATAATCATTGCGCGTTATGGGTAGAGCTCATAGTTTAAAATTACATAAAAATGTGTTTTTCGATACTATTTGAAATAAACTTTGTTCATACCTTTGGAATCCTTGCTTTTGCCCTTGGTCTTCAACTGATTGATCTTCATTAGTGTCTTGAATGTCCCATTGATCCTCTCCTGCATTTTATTTCATGATTTATGAAAATAACAACTAACTGTACATCCTTTTTGAAAACAGAGTAGTAGCAGCTGCGGAATCTGCTTCTGGCTGCGGAAACTGGAGTCAGCTGCGGAAACAGATGTCAGCTGCGAAAACTGACACAGCTACCACTTGGCTGAATTAGAAATGAACAAATGACAAATGACCAGGTGAAAATGGTCATAAAAGGATTTTTATTGATGGAATGGATGAAATGAAGTGGAATGAAGTGTAATGAAGTGAAATGAAATGAAATGAAGTGGAATGAAATGGAGTGGGTGGTGAGATGAAATGAAATAAAAAACATATTTTTTTTTGGAAAATATAGAGTGTCAGGTGTCCCTGATTTTCACTCCATATTTTCTGTATAAGACTGCCAATCAATGATTGGTTTTCAGGCTTATACCATTTTTTTTCTCTTTTTTTTTCTCTCTTTTTTTTTTTTTTTTTTTTATAACTTGAAAAACAAAAGCTAGCTTGGTAGAGAAGAAGGATTCTTCTCTACTAGCCTGATTGCAGAACTTTCTTGAAACAACTTGACAAAATCCTCTTTAGAGAGTGGCTTATGATAAACTTTCAATCTATGGCCATTCACTAAAAGAGGAGTTTGAAACTCATCAATGGTCTTGATTCTTACAGCTCCATTGTTAAAGATCTTGTCGATCTCATATGGCCCAAGCCAATGAGTCTGAAATTTCCCTTGAAAATCTTTAAACTTGGAGTCAAATAACAATGCCCAATCTCCTTCTTGAAACTTCTTCTCTTTGATATGTTTGTCATGCCATTTAGTTCTTTGATATTGAACTAGATCAGTTCTTAGAATTGCTTCTTGTCTGGTCTCATCTAGCTCATTCAACTGCTCCATTCTATGCTTTTGGGCTTCTGATAAGTCCATCCCCAACTGAACTGCTATCTTGAAGGTCTTGACTTGGAACTCAATGGGGAGGAAGACTTCTTTCCCATAAACAAGTTCATAGGGAGAATGTCCTGTTGTATTCCTCCATGTAGTTCTGTAGGCCCACAAGGCTTCTGGAAGCCTTTCTGCCCAATCTCTTCTATGTAGATGAACAGTTTTGGTGATGATAATTTCAAGAACTTTGTTTGTGGACTCCACTTGACCATTTGCTTGTGGATGGTAAGGAGTAGATCTTCTGTGCTTGATTTTGTATTCTTCCATCAACTTCTCCACCAATTTTGATGTGAATTGGCTCCCCTGATCTGTTACAATTTCTCTTGGAACACCAAAGCAAGTAAAAATATCCTCATAAAGAAAATGAACAACTGAATTTTCAGTAGCAGATACTAATTCTTTAGCTTCTACCCATTTAGTAACATAATCAGTGCAAACCAATATATGCTTCTTTTGCTTCGATGGTGGATTAATTGGTCCAATGAAATCTAAAGCCCATTTTTCAAAGGGTTCAATGAGTACCTGTGTTTGCAATGGCATTTCATTTGAAAGGGTAGGTTTCCCTACTCTTTGGCAGCTATCACACCTTTTGACATGTTGTTTTGCATCTTTGAAGAGAGAAGGCCAATAATATCCCAAGGAAAGGATTTTATAGGCCGTCCTTTTGTCCGCAAAGTGTCCGCCGCATGGTTCATCATGACATGCCTTAAGAATATCGGGCATTTCATCTTCCCTGACACATCTTCTGATCACAAGATCTGGCCCTGTTTTAAACAATTCGTTAGAAATCCATGAATATCTTGAACTCTCCTGAATAATTTTTCGTTTTCTCTTGGAAATAAATGTGAAGGTAGTTTCCCTGTAACCAAATAGTTAGCAATATCTGCATACCAAGGGGTCTTAATAGTTACTGCAAACAAATATTCATCAGGAAACTTATCTTCTACAGAAGAATCTTCTTTAGTATTCTGAATCCTAGACAAGAAATCAGCTACTGTATTCTGTTTTCCTGGTCTATCCAACACAGTAATATTGAATTCTTGCAAAAGTAAAAGCCATCTTGTCACTCTGCCATTAGTAACGGGTTTGTTCATTAAATATCTAATTGCAGAATGGTCAGTATGAATAAAAGTTTCATAGCCTGTTATGTAATGTCTAAACTTATTAATTGCATGAACAACGGCTAAGAACTCTTTTTCAGTCACAGTATAGTTCAACTCTGTGGGAGTCAAATTTTTACTGGTGTAATAAATGGCATAAGGAATTAAATCTTTTTGACCCAACACGGCTCCAAGAGCTGTATCTGAAGCATCTGTAGAAATATGGAAAGGAAGTTTCCAATTTGGTCCTCTCAAGATAGGTGCTTCAGATATTCTTGTTTTCAAAGTTTCCAAAGCGGATTGACAATCAGGATCCCATTTAAATTCACAGTCTTTTGTAAGCAACTTGAAGAGTGGAGATGCTATTTTAGTGAAGTTTTCTATAAATCTTCTATAGTAACCAATAAATCCTAGAAAACTTCTAACATCTCTTTGACAATTTGGAATAGGCAACTTGGAGATGACTTCAACTTTTGATCTATCAACCTTAATTCCATCTCCTGAAATATGATGTCCTAAAACAATCCCTTCAGTAAACATCATAAAACATTTTTCATGGCTTAATGAAAGGTTTGTTTCTTTACATCTTATGAGAACTTTTTCCAAATTTTCTAATGCTTCTTCAAATGAATTACCATAAACTGTAAAATCATCCATATAAGCCTCTACACAATCATGGATTAGATCAGAAAAAATTCCTAGTACTGCTCTTTGGAATGTTGCTGGTGCATTACATAACCCAAAAGGAAGCACTCGGTAGGCAAAAGTTCCCCATAGACAAGTAAATGTGGTCTTATCTTGATCTTCAGGTGCTACCTGAATTTGATTATAGCCACTAAAACCATCCAAAAATGAAAAGTACTTTTTACCTGCTAATGTATCTAATGCCTGATCAATAAAAGGCAAAGGAAAGTGATCCTTCAAAGTTGCTTTGTTCAATTCCCTGTAATCAATGCATACCCTCCATTTACCATTCTTTTTAGGTATTATAACCAAAGGAGAAACCCATCGGCTATCTGAAATTGGATAAATGAAGTTTACATTGAGTAGTTTTTGGAGCTCTTCTTTCACTATCTCCTAAGATTTGGATTCATCCTTCTTTGAGGTTGTCTGATTGGTCTACTGTTTTCCTCAATATAGATATGATGGATGCAAGTCTTAGGATCAATACCTTTCATGTCAGTATACTCCCATGCAAATGCAGTAGAATGTTTTTGCAAGATTTTGGTTAATTCTTCTTGTTGTGACTTTTCCAAATGTTTGTTGATATTCAATGTCTTTCCTGGAAAAATCTCAATAGTAGAACTACCAAACTCTTCCATAGAGTAAAGAGACATTTGTCTTGATGATAAATATTCTATGTCAGATTCCAACTGAAATTGTGTGGGGTCATATTATGAAGTTATCTCAAAATTTTCTAATGTGTTCAGAATTTGACTATCCTCACTAATTTCAGAAATGGTAAAGACAGGTTGTATAGTGTTCTCATCATCGACCCATTCATTGTCTTCTATTTCTGTAATTGCTCTTGCGGGAGGATACAAATTGAATTTCTTTGTCGAATTACCATTAGAAATGTACATGTCTCCAGATCTACAACTAATAAAAGCATCAGCTGTGGCCAGCCAAGGTCTTCCTAAGATAATTGGATGTCCTCCTAGATTGCTTTTGGGAGTCAAAATCATAAAGTCTACTGGATATTCCCAAGAATCTAAGGAGACTGAAATATCTTCTAATACACCATGTGGTTTAATAACCGATCGATCTGCAAGTTGCAATAAAGTAGGTGTAAAAAGAAGGTTAGGAAGTTTTAACTGTTCCATAGTTTGTCTACTCATAATGTTGATAGCAACCCCTAAGTCAATCAATGTGTTTGGAATTTCTATCCCATTTATATGTGTCTTGACAATTGGACTTCCTGGATCTACATATTTCTGCATGGCAATTTTTCCCATCATAATGCCTGCAATCTTTCCTACCAGGTGGATTCTTCTTGTGTCCTTTAGCTTTCTTCCTGGTCTTTTGAAACTCAACTCCTTTATGGTTTTTGCTAGAATAGGAATTTCTCGAATGGCTTGTAGCAATGGAATCTTGATACAAACATTCTTCAATTCATCTAGAAAGTCATAGTTAGGCAACGAGATTTGTTTTTCCACCCCCTTATCAATTTGTAGTCTTTCCGGAAAAGGAGGTGTAGATGAAGATACAGGTTGCTCAACTATAGGAGTTGTGGATGTTAGCTTTTCTTTTTCTTTTTGAATTTTTGAATTTTGAAGAGATTCTTCCTCGGAACCCTTATTGACTTGAAGAGAGTCCTCCTCAGAGGTATCTTGCTCTTGAATGTCTATAGAAGGTTTTTCTAAAACTCTACCAGATCTGAGTTGTACATCGTTGAGAGGAACAATCATATGGGTAGGAAATTGTTGTCCTTCTACCATATAAGTAGTTTGAGGATTCTTATTGTTAGGATTTGGCAATGGCTGAGCTGGAAGTTGATTTGTCTTCTGTTGGTATGGGAGAATGAGTTGAGGATTTGTATTTTGTTGAGAAGGTTGATGTTGTGGAAATGGCAATGAAAGTTGTTGTGGATTTTGGCTTGGAAATTGTGGAGCTTGTTGATTTTGAAAAGATGGAGGATATTGATAAAATTGAGCAAATCTCCCATAAGGATTTTGCATTCCTTGTACCCATGGCTGATATGAATTTTAATGTTGGGGCCAAGGTTGTTGCCAAGGAGTCCAATTTGGTGGGGTTTGAAAATTCATAGGGTTATTAAACCCTTGAGATTGTTGTCCCTGCCAAGGTCTCCTTGCGACAAAACAGAGAGATTCTATTGAATTTGGATCTTCTTGAAAAACAGATTTGAGTCCGGGGATTGAAGGACAATCCTTGATCTCATGATTTTCTGAGCAAATCATACATGTTTCTACAACTTTTGCATCCAAGGGACATTCCCTTAAAGCATGTTTCTTTCTACATTTCGGACAAAAGATGGCTAAAGCATCTGTTTCTGCTTTCTGCTTGTTTTGGATTTTAAGGGTATCTAGTTGTTCACTAAGATTCCCTAAGATATCAGTTTTAAACTCATCAAGCATATTACCAATCTCTGCCCTACTTACTGATCCAGTTGCAGATTTGTTAGCCCTAATAAAAGAAGAATCCCTAGGCCCTTTTCCAGTTTTAGATCTTCCCCTTGAGAATTGGATACATAGTTCTGTTATATCATGAAATGGGAGTTGAGAAATGTCTCATTTCCCCATCATGTTTAAAATGTCTATCCATTCATCTCTAATGGCTTTTAATAGGAGGGCTTTCAAGGTTTCATTATCTAAGTTGCTCATCTTTGCTCTTTTAAAGTTGTATTGAAATCTTTCAATTAAGTCTTCCAAATTTTCATCTTCTTTTTGCATCATTTTGAATACCTCATCCTTGTGATTGGTGGGCATACAATAATCCAAGTATCTATCCAAAAATGTTTTTTTCATATCATTCCAAGTCCTGATAGATTGAGTGGCTAATCCCATGAACCATTTCAAAGCAGATCCCTTCAATGTTGAAGGAAACAGTTTGAGTTTTTTAGAATCTTCCATATAGTCATAAGTTCGGCACACAACTTCAAACTCAAACAGAAATGTTTCAGGATCCTCACTTCGCAATCCATAAAAGTTAGGGAGAACAGATGGTGAGATATTTTTCATTGTTGCATGAGTTTCCTCATCGACTATAGGGAATCCCAACAAATCCCTATTTCTACCATTATTTCCTTCACCATTGTTATCTCCATTATCTCCTCCTCTTCTACCTCCACCTCTATTTATTACTTCCTTTGCCATGATAGTTTCTTTAGAGTCCTTATAGTCCTCTAGTTCTTCTACCAAGGAAGGATGAGAGAAAGTTTCTTTGTTTTCTAAGTGGGTTTTAGTAGGTGGTATAGGAGAATCCTCTAATTCAGCTGTTCTTTAACTTCCAAAAATCTTAAGGCTAGGGGTAGATGGTGGTGAATCTGGTCTATGCCTTGAAGAAGATGGAGTTATGAAAATCGAACTCTTGGCTTTAGCTATAAACCTTCCCCTAGAATCTCTTGCTCTATGCATGTCATTTTTATTTTTATTTTTTAAAGTTGGGCTAATAATTCTCTTTCTGATCTTCCAGGTCACACTAGGTGCAAGAAGAGAGCATACTTAAGAAATTACTAAACCAATAACTCTCTTTTCTGATCCTCGAGATCACACTAGGTGCAAGAGGAGAGCATACTTCAAGAAGTTATCAAGTTTTCCCTTCTTTTGTTATTTTGTTTTTTTTTTAAGAAATTGGCTACCTAGTTACACTTCCCCGGCAACGGCGCCAAAATGTTTGGTCAATTTAGTGTGTCCTAAATTGTTGCATTTAATTGTCAATCCGGGAATCGTAAGCTGATGAAGTGCGGCGCACTATATGTGCAAGATAACCTCTTTCTTAACTTTTTGTCGTTTGTGGTCTTTCTAAGGTAAAATGGAAATTCTAAAGTGAAAAGCAAGCTTGGTTATATTTATTCAAGGAAGTGATATCCCCTATAATGATTTACCGATCTTGAAACTTTAAAAGCAAATTGAAATTACAATGACAAAAGAAAGTAAACTGCTGAAATGAAAAGTGCTGCTAATCTAATGAATCAAAACAAGAAACTAGTGAACATGAAAACTAAACTATTCTTGCTGCCAATTGAACACAAAAGAAACTACGCTTATGGAAATTCAAAATTGCAATGAAATAAATCTAAATCAGATTACATCAATTCATTTTCTGACCCTTCATCATTAGACCAGCTATGACTTGCAGAAGTAATCATAAACAACTTGTGTAACTGATTATTTAATTTGCAGAAAATAAACTAATACTAAACCATACACACATAATTCAATCCCTCGCCATCAGTCCAGCTGTGGCTTTCGGAGGTAACTGAAGATGTCATACATGATTTAATATATCTAAATTTGCAGAAAAGGAACTAATACTAAACTACACATTTCATCATGCAGCCCCTCACCATCAGTCCAGCTGTGGCTTTCGGAGGTAACTGAAGACGCTATGAGCAGCTTAATATATCTAATTTTGCGGAAAGGAAACTAATACTAAACTACACATTTCATCATGCAGCCCCTCACCATCAGTCCAGCTGTGGCTTTCGGAGGTAACCGAAGACACTATGAGTAGCTTAATATATTTAAATTTAACTACTGAATCAGATAAACAAAACTGAAATGAACAAAACAAGACTGAAGTTAAACAAATGCTATGAAAAGGAAACTAGCAGCAGAATAATGTCAGTTTCATATCATTAGCCAAAATACTATGAAAATGCCCCGGGCTGTCTACCTAAAACCTGCACAAGAAAACTGATCAGTGATTTAACAATCATAAAAAACATGAAAGACAAGAATGCAATGGAAATTAATGAACAGAAATGAAGCAACTATGAAATATGAACATGTAATGAGTTATGATACAATGACTGTTTAAAGAAATGAAATGAAAAATATATACATTAATACACAGAACCTCGGCTGAACAAGGGCCCTCTACGCAGCTTTGGTAACGATCCTCAACACAAATTAAGTTGAAAACAGAGTTCTTCACATTAAAAAGCAATTCATTACAGACTGGTAGTATTACGGCTCAAGGCAGCGTAATCACTACATAACAGAGTACGCACATCAACTCAATAGCTATGATCAACTAACAACTATCAACTAACTCTACGTGCGTATGCAAACGCTCTTTATAAAGCAATAAAATGTAACTGTCTCCTGAAGTTTATGATAGCGGCCAGCACGTAGACCACTAAGGCCACGGATATAGGAGTATGGCCATGTTGGAAAACGGATCTATGGAAGGTGGGCGCTTGAATTCAACTCCAGAACTTTGCACAGATGTCAATTAACCTCCGCAAGCTTGGAAACGGCCGTATGGATGTTTATGTGCCACGAAACAGAGTCCAGCCGACATAGAACTCCACAGTTGACTTCCACGTGGATGGCTTTGACCGCGGCTTTCTTTGACAAATTTACTTGAACCAATACAATCATCATGGGAAATTCCTCCAAGTGTGGTGCAAATCTCATGCACAACTGATAGCTATCTCAACCCTTTCATCTACCTCTTTCACTGGTCTCCACTGAACTGTCCATGCACTGTAGTGAGCTTATGTGTTCTTGAGTTGAATAATGAGTTACTAATTAATGAATTAAATAATATTTAATTCACTCCACTCATTACTAGTTGATTAGCTAGTTAAACTAATATCAACTAGTTCAACTAAGTTAAACCGAACACAACTCCACCAACTGTCTCATCAACTCCACCAAACTTCTGCCACTGAAGTCCTAACTGAAGTCAACCATGCATGAGCTCACCAAACCCCTAGGAATAGCATAATTCCTCTGTCAGATGCATGAGCCACTTCTGCAGCTCGAGCTGAAGTGCTCCAAGAGAGTAAACTGAAGTTTAGAGTCCAAATATTATTAAGGGTAAATAATATTTGACTTTTCTATTTTTAGGATAGGCAGTCTAAAAATAGACTTCAACCTATATGTCTAAAAATAGAGGTCCATCTATTTTTACCAACATGACCAATACTCCAAGAATAACATACTGCAACCCCTGGACCATGCTCCATATGTCTAAAAATAGACATAGTCTAAAAATAGACTTTGCGCCAAAATTTGTCTGCGGGCCCACTTACTGAAGGCGACTTCATTTCACTAAGCTCCATCATCTTGCTGCATTTTCAACAATAAGCAAATAGTTTGGTTCGACCTGAAATCAAAATGGACGGGGATGATGTGGTACAGTCAGGAACCGTTACCCTTCATCGAAAGGGTAAGTGTATTGAACATGAAGGTTTCCAGGCTTCTTATCGGAATGGAGGTACAAAAAGAGCCTATGTTTCATAGAGCTCTGATTCTGACAAAGAAGCTTCTCATATGGATTTGGGTCGAGCATTGACATTAGTTTTTGTGGAACTATGGTTGGCATAAAGTGAAAAAAATAAAGGTAAAAAGGAAAGCTAAGTGCAAATGGTCAACCTTAATTTCTCTCTACTCAAGTTGTAAGCCTCATGGAGCTCATTTGTAATGTATGTGTGCCATGCTCTAAACTCCATGGAGATTACTCTGACCCGAACCGACAAGTTCGTTGCATATCGCATCTTCACCTCTAGTGCCTCTATTAATATGGTCCAGAGCTCAATTGTACATTATTCTTGAGCCATGAGAGGTTCATGTGAGCTTTTACTGGCGTGATCGCATACTGTAGAATAATGTCTTTAGTGATCTCTTAGACTTCCTATTTTGATGCTTGCTTGATTAGTTTTGTATACTACCTGATCTCCTGGAAGATTATTTCATTGCCTCTGATTTCTTCAAGTGATCCTACTGAAGGCATACCATGTTTTTATGCTAGAGACTCAAACCCATTGTGAAGATGACCATAATAGGTAATAGTGTTAGTCACCTATTTTCCAAGACAATTGTAGTTCTAATGGTGGAGTCTTAGCTATACTCGTTCCATTTTAGCGGCAATCTTGTCTTTTCTAACCAACTGTGGTGAAGCATTAAGATACTTGGTAGCCCATTCCTGGAGTTGATCAACTACTTTGCTTGCCACTTTCAAGAGCTTCAAGACTTCTTGCGCTTTCTTCTGAGTGCCAATGAGGGGAGCTACCATTTGTTGTAGAAGTATCATCTAATCATATAATCGTGCCATGGTGCCCTCCATTGGCCCCAATTCCTTCTGCATGGATGATTTCCATTCTATGAAGATAATCATTGGTTCTCTGCAGTAAGGTGTTCTGCATGTTGCTTCACTATAACTAGCTCTATCCTCAATCTAGCATTCTCATTTAATAGATAGTCAGAATTGTCCTGCATTGTTGTAGCAAAAGAAACATGTGTCGCCATGATTTCCATGGGATTCCTTCTGGTATTGGTTGTTATCACCTTCTCTGTAGATACTGAGATTGGGTTCTGAGAATCATTAGGGAAGTATCTACGCCTCTTTTGCACAATCCTCTTCTTAAGCTAATCAAATGCAACATTGCACACATCCATGACTCTATCTTCAAGTGGAGGTGTGATTACCATTTCCCCAAATGGGAGATGACCATCCATGAGAGGAGATTGTTTTGGAGAACCTAGTTCATCAACTATAGGTTGGATGGTATAATCTTCCTCCAACTCTTCCTTTATCTCTTGAGTCAATTGTTCTTCCTCCAGTCCCTATGTTGCTTCTTCCTCCCAAGACTACCTACGTTGTTCCTCTTTTCCTCTTCTTCTTCTTGTTGCTTCCTATGAAACTCATCCTGCTTCCTCTTCTACTCTTCTTCTAAGTCTCTCATTTCTTGTTCTGCTTGAATATATCATGTGTTCACAGGATCATATTTCCATTTCATGTTGCTTTCTCCAATCGAATCATACTTGATCCTTTTCCTAGGAGCCACACTCCTTGATTGAGGGGTTATTTTTTCTGCCTCCTGTACCTGCATGTCTAGAGTTGGTGGATCATGTGGTGAACCGGTATCCATCCCTGGATGTGCCTTTCTAACTGCATTATACCAATTCTCCACCTTCTCATTTTCTACTGTAGATATTGATGAATATCCCAAATTTAAACCAATCCTTTCACAATATTTCCTGCACACTCTCTTGGGATCATATCCATGAAATTCCTTAGTTGCGAAGCACAAGTGATCCAACTCTTGTATTTTTGTAGTTGCCATCTTGTGGCTCTTTAGTTCATATAACCCAATCCTCAAAAGGAAGGTCGGCCATGGGGATTTCTTCCTTTTGTGAAGGAATCATGGCAACCATTTGTCCAACTGATATACTACTTCTTGCATGACCACTTTATCGGTCACATATCACAGTAAGAGGTGAAGGGATATCTGAAAACCAAAGCATCAAATGTATGTATCCTCGGGCACTATAAACCAATCTGCAATATCCTATAGTGACTCCTTCACCTGATTGGTCACGCAATGAGGATCGATCTTGTATATCATATGGAATATGACTGCAAAGAAGTGCCCAACCAACCTATTGTATGTGCCTATGAAGCTTGATTCTAACAACACTCTTTAGTGAAAGTAAACTGGAAATTTGTTCTGAGGGGTCTAGTTCCAATACATTATTGGGAAAGCATATCATGCACAGATTTTGTCCAATAAAAATGCAAACATGTAGAATTGTGGTGCCTTGTTTTCCCTCAAATATGCTTTTTCTTGCCTGACATGGCGCTGCAACTTAAATGAAAATATATTTGTGCAATTGAATATCTTACCATGGGTAAACACTATGTTGAGCATATATATCCAGTTTTCCTCAAACACTTCAGTGTTCTTATGCTCATGCAACCGATAACACATAGCTATCAAATATTGATATACATATCTAAGCATCCTAGTCGGATACACTGCGGATGAGCGGTGACGAAACTTAGCAGGCTCTCAACAGCATGATTTAATAATGTTGTTTGTGTTGAGATCGACCCATCTAATGTAGAAGTCATTATTTGCATATTTTGTGGGCCTAAGAATCTTATAATAAGTCTGCGTGTCTTCTCCATAATAGGTGGAGAGCTAACCACCGCTTTCACTACAAAGCACAAGGTGAGATTCATCCATGTGTGTAATAATCCACTCAATCACTTGTGTACATGGGATGGTTGGGAATCAGCATGCGATCCAATGCATCTTGGACCTCTTGATATTGATGTATGCTTGCAAATCTTCGAAGTTCTCAGCAATTGTTTATGTAAGAATGTGTCTTTTATGTCATTCCATGTGACCTTAGATGAATTATCTATGAAGCATTATGTATCTGCATAAATGGGAACGGTAGGCCTGTCACTTCAACAACTTCCTCAGTGCTTGCCTCTGAAACTTCTTTGCAGGCCACTTTATGTGTAGCTGGAGGCATGGTTCCAACAGATGATGAAAGAGTAACAATACTTGTAGCTCAAACACCTATATGTGGAAGAACACTCATGGCGACAATGATTAGCTTTATGAAATATACTATAACAACAACCTAGCAAATCGTATTCAAAGAACGATTAAATGCAACTGAACATGTAATCTTGTCAACTACAACTCATATTTCTTCGCATGGACAAGAAATATGCTTGCAAACAAAGAAGGCACACTTCCAACTCATGAAGGGAGTTCAAGGGTCATTAAGGGCTTTGAAGTGCACTCATGCACTCAAGCAAGAGAAGAAAAAAATCACGGGTGTAGGTTCCACTAACGAAGCATGAAGGAGAAAATTTCAGGCCTTCAAGGTGCACTCATGCGCTCAAGGAGACTGAGGGGGCGCACTAGTGCACTTCGAAGAGGCGAAGGGAAGTTTCTTCAGGCCTTTAGGCCTTCAAGGTGCTCTCATGCACTAAAGAGCAAGGAGGGTGTTGTTGGCATTGATGTTGTGATGCGTTGTTGTTGGTTGGCATTGATGTCAACCTACTTATGGTGGCTCTCATGATGCAGTTGTTTGATGGTCTAGGCTCTTATGTTCCTTGTAGAATTTTGTACATCTAGGCCTCCTACTATGTACTATTTTAGAGATAGTAGTATCTTATGTTGGTGAGTTCCAGGTGATTGTATCATTGTTTCAATGTTGTCATGTTGTCTACTACCCATATCTAAAGTTGAGCTACAAAGGGTGTTGCAGAACAAGGTGTTGAAGTGCATGTTAATAGGTGTTATAGATGACTACTTGAGGATGGATTATTGAGGTGAATAGAGGTTACAGAGATATTCATGAGACTTTTCATGGTTTGGATAAGTCTTATAAATGTTGGAGAAGGTAAGAAAGAAGTTGGAGGCAGTTATGAGTTTTTATGTTTCCCCTGATCCCCTGCTACAGTTGCATGGAGACAAGCTTATGCATGCGACTGAAGGGCTCTAGTCGCTGGTAGGAAATATTATCCATGTGACTGTAGTCGAGAATCATCAGTTGTGTGCCTGCAGCTACGTCTATAAGTCAAAATTATTTTGATTCCTCATGCACTTTGTGAATTTCTTCAATGTCCTCAAGCATATGGAAGCGTTATTCCATCTTTTAATTGATGTGGGTGTAAGCTAACTTCTAGAACATGGTTAAAAAGAGAGTATTCATTGTTAAGTGAAGTTAGTGGCTAGACTAATTCAAGGACCAATGAACTATACCACTTCCAACATATGAAGAGAGCTCCACTACAGAATAGTAATTATTGACTTAACCATTTTAGAAAATTATATAGTAGAGGAAGAGAAGCAAAGTTTTGTTGTGTAATATCCCCAACCGTTTAACCGGTTGGACCAAGTCTTAATGGTAGAAGACTAATAAATAAAATAGTAAATAAGTGGCTCTGGCCCATGGTTTTCTCTTTCTAGATTGTTTTGACCCCAGGTATCTGCTCCTGGTTTTTCCTTTAGTTGTTTTGCCCCAGGTAATTGCCCATGGTTTTACCAAGTAGCGTTATATAAAAGAGAAGGAGGAACGAAAGCTGGACATGGAATTTGATCTTCTCTTCTTGATATTTTTGAGAGCTCAAGCGAGTTTTCAAGCCGTGGGTTTCAGGTGAGACCCTCAGCGCTCTTCGGTGAAACTCGATTTCACCCTAGGGGGCAAACCCAATTTCGGTGGTCTTCCCGATCACCCTAGTTGGTTTAGTTATTTTATTTTAAGATTGAAAGGGGTTTCTTCTTTTCTCGGCTAGATTGAAGGATTGCTATTTTCTCTGCAGAACTATAGCTTTTCGATGATCTCGGGTCTCACGCACATGGATGGAGGTCAGAATCGGAATGGATGAATGGTCGCTATGATCTACTACGTGGCTCTGGGTCTCGAAGAAAGAATTTGCTATACGGAGGCTAGCTGGTAATAGCGACCCACCGTCTGCAATCCCAACCATAATAGAGGACACATTTCTGCAGAAGACGCCATTCCACCCACGTGAAGGGACGAACCACCCCGAGCGATACACGCGCGTGCATTGTGGTGGTTCGGGGTTCCCCGCAGGCACGATCTGGCAAAAGCACTGTCCAGTTTGTTATACGACGTGCAGGGCGGACTACCTGTAAGCGGAGTTTGCCAATACGCATCTCTTGAATGCCGTGATTATTGGCTTTAACGCCTCGCCATCATACCGCTGCAGTGACCGTGTGAACCCGGTCAACAAACCGAGCAATCTCTGTCCACGTTGAGTGTTGAGCGCTGGAGTAGGCGGATCTGCCCCAATTCTTCAGGCAACACTTCCTCACATTGTCACGATGTCCCCAAGCGCTTCCTGTCTGGCCATACGTGCGCAGAAGTCTGCAGTGCCAATGATCCGTCCAAGAACTATTGCAGAGCCACGCCATCTGCGTACAGATCCTAAGTAACCTCTGACTGTGCAGATGGATCTGGATTGACAGTTTGATCCTTTGAATTGTTAGAGCGCCGATGTTAATTAATCTCATTTGTTAACATCGATGATTTGTCTTACGAATGGGACGTTGCGAATTATTGTAATGGGACGCTCACATGGGCAAATCTGAATAAAATCCTGAGTTGGTTCTCGTTGAAAAAGGGTTCATATTTATTTCTGCATTTTGAATTTACAGTAGATTTAATAAATATTGGGTAAAGAATATTACAGTGGTATCAGAGCCATATCTTGGCCAGCTGTGGGATGCCAAGAAAAGAAAAGGGTATTACTGTTAATTGGGAAGGAAAAAGGGCTAGGGGTCAAGGGAAACCCGACGGGGAAGAAAGACCCATGGGTGATCACGAGGATACCAAACTTGAAGCTATTTTACAAAAGCTCGTTGAAGGTCAAGACGCCATCATAGAACTCCTTAAAGGGCAGAATGGGCAACCTAATGTGCAAAGCAATAATGGGGAAGGAGGCTCCCATTCAGGTGGGGATGGTCCACCGCGGGAGTACATCAATGTTCATAGTAATGATCCATTACACGAGCACGCCAACACTCGGAGCAACTCTTTTTGTCGGCCAACCATGCCTCCATTTTTGGATGACTCCTCCAGGGAGCAAGACTGCCATTCACCTATTGCAGAGACGGTTTCCGCCTGGATGAAAGAATATGATACATTGCCCCCCAATGTAAAAGCAACCCTAAACCTTAATGACTTTTACTATATGAAGAGCAAACAACAAAGGAAGGCAACCAAATACGGGGGCCATCAGTCAAACGGAGATTTGCAGAAAGTTGTGGGGAAGGTAACTCTTCCTTATTTTGATGGATCATCAAAATGTTTAGCATGGTCATGGGTACAGAAATTGGATACATATTTCCAACTCAATCCCATGCGGGAAAGGGATGCCATCAAGTATGCCACACTTCACCTGGATGGAGAAGCGCATGAATGGTGGAAACATGGTATGACCACTCTGGGACATGCCAATATCATCTCTTATACTGAATTCACACGGAGGTTAATAGAGAGATTTGATAGGAAGGATCCTGAGATATACTTCCGTGAGCTAACTCAGCTCCGACAAATAGGGAACCTTGAATCTTATGTTGCAGAATTCCAGCGGCTTGCAGTGATGGTCAACGACCTCTCCATGACTCGGTTGGTCATGTTATTTGTAGAAGGGTTGTCAGAACCCCTACGAGGTTGGGTTAGGGCCTACCAACCTGCCACCTTGCAAGATGCAATCAACCGTGCAAGGGACATGCAGGATGCAGTACCCAAGAATAGATTCCCACCTAAATTTTCTTTTCCTCAAAAAGGGAAGGAAATCAAACATCAGCGACAGGAGCCAGTTGGTAGGGGGAAGTTGGATGATGAGGCCAGAAAAGATCTCAGAAGGAGAAGGCTATGCTTTTCTTGTCAAGAACCTTGGGCACCGGGACATCAGTGTACCAAAGGGAAGGCACACTATATTGAAGTATTTTCTGAAAGTGAAGATGAGGAAGAGAATCCTGAGTTCGATCAAGGGGAATCGCAAGGCATGGGAGCAATACAGGAAGAAGTCCAGGAAGGAGTCATTGCCTCTCTCACAGGGGTCCCAAGATATCACACCCTCCGAGTTAGGGGCACCATACAAGGACAAAAGGTCACTGTGCTAATTGATGGTGGGGCTTCCCACAACTTTATTGATGCAGAGTTCGTAGCCAGAAGGGGACTAGCCACTGAAGAATTTGAAGGCTTCACAGTGTTGATTCCTGGAAAGAAAGAGCACAACCGCATGTCCTGCACTAAGATAGTTCCTAACATGAGCCTAGCAATGGGGAACTACAAAGTTACAGATAACTTCTTTGTCATAGACTGCCCAGACTCTCATGTAGTATTGGGGGTACAATGGCTATATTCCATCGGAACTCATACAGTCAACTACCAAGACTTGGAACTCGCATTTACTGGACCAGATGGTAAAAATGTGAAGTTGAGGGGAATGCATGCATATCCTCCCAAGGTGGTGACATCCAATCGGATGGAGGAAGATCTCCGACATGGGGATATTGTATGGGCAATAGAGTGCCGAATCATGGAGAAGAAACCAGTAGAGCAACACAAGGAGTACTCACCTGATATTATGGCACTATTGCAAAAATACCAGAAAGTCTTTGGAGATATTCCCCCGGGACGTCCACCTGATAGGGGATTTGAGCACATCATCGAACTAGAAGAAGGGGTCCAAGCTGTCATCACTACCCCTTATCGACACCCCAAGGTGTACAAGGATGAGATAGAAAAGGCAATAAAAGAATTGTTGGCGCTAGGACACATTCGGCCGAGTTCGAGCTCCTTTGCTTCATCAGTAGCCTTGGTCAAGAAAAAGGATGGGTCCCTAAGGATGTGTATAGATTATCGCGCATTGAATAAAAAGACCATCAAAAATTGATATCCTATCCCCAGGATCGACGAATTGATGGATGAGTTAAAGGGAGCCAAATACTTCTCAAAAATTGATCTTCGCTCAGGGTACCACCAGATCAGAGTTCGGGATCAAGACATTCCAAAAACAGCTTTTCATTTCCACTATGGACATTATGAGTTCCTAGTGATGCCTTTCGGGTTGACCAACGCCCCTACAACATTTCAATCATGCATGAACCATATATTCAACAAGCAGCTGCGTAAATTTGTTTTGGTCTTCTTCGACGACATCCTGATCTTCAGTAAAACATGGGAAGAGCACCTGCAGCACCTGGATAAGGTCCTGGGAATATTGGAGGCACAACAATTTTATGCCAAAATCTCTAAATGTGAGTTTGGAATGACAGAAATGCTATATCTGGGTCACATCATCGGAGGTCAAGGTGTGAAGGTCCACCAAGAGAAGATTGAGGCCATTCTCAATTGGCCAACTCCCAAAAATGTAACAGAGTTAAGAAGTTTCTTGGGTATTTGCACTTATTACAGGAGATTTGTAAAGGGATATTCACAACTAGCAGCTCCTCTTACGGACTTAACAAAAAGAGGAGCCTTTTTATGGACAGAAACAACCCATGAGACTTTTGAGAGGATGAAGAAAGTCATGAGTTCGTGTCCAGTTCTAGCCTTGCCAGACTTCTCTCAGCCCTTTGTATTGGAGTGTGATGCTTCCGGGGAAGGGATTGGGGCTGTTCTAACACAGAACCATCATCCCATTGCTTTTGAGAGTAGGAAGTTGCATAATTATGAACGCTCTTACTCCATTTATGATAAAGAAATGTTGGCTATTATGCATGCATTGGCCAAGTTTCGTCCATATCTAGTGGGGAATCGGTTCAAAGTCAAGACTGATCACAATAGTCTCAGATACTTCCTTGATCAAAAGGGATTAAATGAGAGGCGGCAAAAATGGGTCAGCAAGATCCAAGCCTATGATTTTGAGATTGAATATGTCAAGGGTAAAAACAATGTAGTTGGAGATGCCTTGTCAAGGAGGCCAGCTACCTTTTCCCTCATAGACATTGTAGATGACTGAAAGTCCCATCTTTTGGTGGAATACTCAAAAAATCAATCAGCATGCGAGATCCTTGACGGACAGTCATCAGACAACCGTTATAGAGTTGTCAATGACATTATCTATTATAAGGATCGAATCTATCTAGTACCTGAGTCCCAGATTAAGAAGAAGATCTTACAAGCAGCCCATGACTCTCCTTCAGCCGGGCATCCCGGTTTTCTGAAGACTTATAGGACCATCAGGGAAAGGTTCACATGGAAGGGACTCAAGAAGGACATTATCAAATATGTTCAAGAATGTGGTATCTGTCAAAGTAATAAAGTTGAACATACACACCCGGCAGGTTTATTACAACCACTACCTATTCCAGAACAGAAATGGGAAAGTATATCTATGGATTTCATTACAGGGCTACCTTTTTCACAAGGTAAAGATTGTATTTTTGTGGTGGTGGATCGTCTCACCAAGTACGCTCACTTCTTTGCAATTCCCTCCAAAAGTTCCGCATCTCAAATAGCTGAAATATTTTTCCAAGGGGTATTTCGTCTACATGGTTTGCCCAAAACCATTGTAAGTGACCATGACAGTAGATTTATGGGAGCATTTTGGCAAGAATTATTCAGGTTGACTGGAACAGAACTCACTCCTAGCACCAGTTATCACCCGCAGACAGATGGACAGACAGAAGCAGTGAATAAATGGGTGGAAGGTTACTTACGAGATTACGTCACAGGACATCAACGAGCATGGACCAAGTGGTTGTACTTAGGAGAATACTGCTATAACACTACCTATCACATGTCCATAGGGATGTCACCTTTCCGAGCCCTGTATGGGTACGAGGCACTATCTTTTGCAGATACAATGTTTGGAGATAGTAGAGCACCTTTGGCAAAGGATTGGATCCAGGGGTGCCAGGATATTCTAAGAGCCCTCAAAGACAATTTGCAAGCAGCACAGAATCGAAAAAAGTTATATGCAGATCGTCAACGGATAGAGAGGAATTTCGAAGTAGGCGATGAGGTCTATCTGCGACTTCAGCCATACAGGCAGTCAACTTTGAAGCAGAAGGGGGCAGAAAAATTAAAGCCACAATTTTATGGCCCCTATCAAATTGTCCGGAAAATAGGAGAAGTGGCATATGAGCTAGAACTTATCGCAGATAGCAGAATTCATAACGTCTTTCATGTCTCCTGTTTGAAGAAAGCATTGGGATCAAACATAAGATCATCACCAGAATTACCGCCACTAGATGAGGAGGGCCATCTTCAACTGGTTCCTGAGGAGGTATTGGAGGTGCGGGAAAGGAAACTTCGAAGCAGAATCATCCGTGAATATTTGGTGCAATGGAAAGATCTGCCCATTGAAGATGCCACTTGGGAAGGAGAGCATATATTACAACATCCAGCATTGAAATTGCTTGAGGGCAAGCAATTTTGGGCAGGGGGAACTGTAATATCCCCAACCGTTTAACCGGTTGGACCAAGTCTTAATGGGGTTGGTAGGTGGTTGGTAGGCACGCTCGACTGGCTCTGGCCCATGGTTTTCTCTTTCTAGATTGTTTTGACCCCAGGTATCTGCTCCTGGTTTTTCCTTTAGTTGTTTTGCCCCAGGTAATTGCCCATGGTTTTACCAAGTAGCGTTCTATAAAAGAGAAGGAGGAACGAAAGCTGGACATGGAATTTGATCTTCTCTTCTTGATATTTTGAAAGCTCAAGCGAGTTTCCAAGTCGTGGGTTTCAGGTGAGACCCTCAGCGCTCTTCGGTGAAACTCGATTTCACCCTAGGGGGCAAACCCAATTTCGGTGGTCTTCCCGATCACCCTAGTTGGTTTAGTTATTTTATTTTAAGATTGAAAGGGGTTTCTTCTTTTCTCGGCTAGATTGAAGGATTGCTATTTTCTCTGCAGAACTATAGCTTGTCGATGATCTCGGGTCTCACGCACATGGATGGAGGTCAGAATCGAATGGATGAATGGTCGCTATGATCTACTACGTGGCTCCTGGTCTCGCTGAAGAAAGGACTGCTATACGAATTTGCTGGTAATAGCAGACCCACCGTCTCTGTCCAACCATAATAGAGGACACATTTCTCTGAAGACGCCATTCCACCCAGCAAGAGGACGAACCCTGCCCAGGCGATCTGCGCGTGCATTGTGAGTGGTTCTGGGGTTTACATGAAGCACGATCTGGAAAAAGCACTGTCCAGTTTGTTATACGACGTGCAGGGCGGACTACCTGTAAGCGGAGTTTGCCAATACGCATCTCTTGAATGCCGTGATTATTGGCTTTAACGCCTCGCCATCATACCGCTGCAGTGACCGTGTGAACCCGGTCAACAAACCGAGCAATCTCTGTCCACGTTGAGTGCTGAGCGCTGGAGTAGGCGGATCTGCCCCAATTCTTCAGGCAACACTTCCTCACATTGTCACGCTGTCCCCAAGCGCTTCCTGTCTGGCCATACGTGCGCAGAAGTCTGCAGTGCCAATGATCCGTCCAAGAACCATTGCAGAGCCACGCCATTTGCGTACAGATCCTAAGTAACCTCTGACTGTGCAGACGGATCTGGATTGACAGTTTGATCCTTTGAATTGTTAGAGCGCCGATGTTAATTAATCTCATTTGTTAACATCGATGATTTGTCTTACGAATGGGACGTTGCGAATTATTGTAATGGGACGCTCACATGGGCAGATCTGAATAAAATCCTGAGTTGGTTCTCGTTGAAAAAGGGTTCATATTTATTTCTGCATTTTGAATTTACAGTAGATTTAATAAATATTGGGTAAAGAATATTACATGTTGGTTCTCTTGTGTGAGAAAGTTGTCATAGTGTTTTTGGAGAGCTAGTGGTGAGGAGAGTGAACTTGTTGAAGGAGAGTGTGCATGGAGTTGTAGCAGTAGCAGAGACAAAAGTATTCATGGCTGAAGACTATTAGTATGCAGAAGAAAAGTGACAGAGTTACTAAGGAGTTTGCTAATGTGTTTGTGATTACAGGAGAACATTTTTATTTGAGTTTATATATGATGCTAATATGATTGGGATAGATTGGCTACGACAGTGTCTCGTGCTTTTATATGGCTATTTTATATTGCATCATTGATTTTTTGTTTTCATCTAGCTTATTTGCAGCTAATGTATTGAGTCCATGTGAATTGAGGATTGTGTGTGGATGTGAGAGAGAGCTATGAGTTGAGTTTGATTCAGTGATTAATTTTTTTTATTGAGAGTGTTGATAATGTGCTATGGAGATATTGTTGTTGTGATGTTCATGTTGAGTAGCTTTGGGGTTCCAGTTTGAAAATGCATGAAATGTGAACCACATAAAGAAGTGGAGTGGGGGCTTTGAAAAAACAAAGTATTGAGAACACGTTTCTTCATAATTCCAATAGGATTTGGGCAAGGTTCATTGGTCGTGGAGGCTTCCAACGAATGTTGGTTCGTAGAGTCGTGAGTTGGATATTAGAGTTCCTTTCATATAGTTCCCATGTGTATTCTCTATGTAATGATTTTCTTGACATATAATAAAATATATTGAGCAACACAACAACAACAACAACAAGGGTGGTTTTTGACCTGGAGGGGGCTTTCCACTAGATATCCTATGTTCCTATGTGATGTGATGATTTTGGTCTCGTTGTGCATGTTTTCTTCATATGTTATGGCTCTCATGTGTTTATTCTTGTTGAAGTTGCATGTTCAGATATATTGCTTATTTGTTAAGTTATGAATTGATTAATATATTGGAGAAATATTTTTAAAATTGTGTGATTGTTATCACTATTGATTCACCCCCCCCATTCAGTAGTGATCTGGTTCCAACAATTGGTATCAGGGCCCGATTCCTTCTAGTGTAGTTCCACCACTGGAAGGTAGATCATGCGTAACAAGGGAATATTTGTAGCAGATGGAGTTCCTCTTCTACATGGACCAGATTATGTCCTTTGGAAGGTGATATTTGAGGCATAAATTTTAACTCTTGATGTGAATATTTCGCTCTTAATTAAATATGGTACACAGGGTGAATTTAATGAGGAAGCCAAGAAGATCATTTTGAAGGGATTGTCAAATTTTGATGTAGCTAAAGTGATACACTACAAGACTGCAAAAGAAAACATGGACAAGTTGCATAGTTTGTATAGAAGAAAATGCATTTTTGAAGAGAGGGAGGATGTTATGGAAGACTCCATGTTATTAGCAATAGTATATCATTTCCCTCAAAAGGAGATAGTGAGAGCAACAATAAGAGTAATGACATGCAAATCATTGAGCTAAAGATGCAACATGAGGAAGTCATCAAATCAAATGAGAATTTGCAAAATCAACTGTAGGACCGGGAAGCCTATTATGCAAGATTAGAAGTGGATTTAGCCTCCTTGAGATGTAAGCTTAAAAAGGTAAATAATTAGTTATCCCAATATCAGAATTTGGAGAAAAGCACAAAAAAATTGGATGAAATTATTATCAGTCAAAGATATCCACTTATCAAAACTAGATTGGGCTAAGAAGAATCATGCTTTGTAAAGGAAAAGGAGAAAGTGAAGGACAACCATGTAGCATAAAATCATAAGTACACCACCATTGAAATCAATTAAGTCACTAGGAAGAAACATCATCAAAGGAATCCAAAGAAAAAAAGTGATTAAGCAAATGAAAGAAGATCACAACCACAACATGCAAAAATTCAAAAAAGTAAGGAAGCAACCAAGTATTCATGGTCCGCAAATCAAAACACAAGGTATCCAAATTTATTTTATGGGTATTGTTATTCTTGCAATAATTATGGTCATCGTGCTAGGGAATGTAAATATTTTGCAAGAAAACAAATATTGCGAGATAATTGTTGTTTCAAGTGTGGAAACATGGCCACAAAGCTCTATCTTGGAGATATGATAGGACCAAGCCTACAAAAGAAGCAAGCCTATTGTTGAAGAAAAAGAAGGTATGGAGGAGAAAAGATGAGTTGAAAATAACTATATCTTCAAATGATCTGCGAGGATCCAAGAATACAAGTGGCCTTGAAAATAGCTCAAAAATCAAAGTCATCATATGGAAGAGAAACTAGGACCAGGTCATAGCACTCGTCACTCTTATTCCAATGGTGCGAACAAAACTCAAATCCGAGTTCCTATGCTCAAGTTATAGCTGGTCAAAATTTGAGTCAAACTTGGCCAAGTGACAGACTTAAGGAGGAAACAAATTGAAAGAATCTCGGCGCACATAATCTGACCACCGGAATTTACAAATTTGTCAAATAATTTAAATGCCCAGTGACCCTTATTTTCTAGCGATTTTAAAATGTGTATATTATAAAATGAAATATATATATATATATATATATATATATATATTGTAATAGGGGTGGCGAGTTTCCACCCCCACCACCCCCGCAGAGTGTTATTATATTAAAGTGGGGTGGGTGGGCCACCCTCGACGGACTCGACCAACCTCCAGACCATATATATAACATAATGCAAATGAAACAAAAGGGTTGGGGCCACGTGCCCGCGGACCCAGCTCATAATATATCACATCATTGTCGGGGTTAGGCGTCCTTACCAGGGCCGGCAGGGCTTGAACCTGCCCAGCCCACGTGGACTAGCCCCCAACGAGCAGTCCCAAAACATATCGAATTTCATACGAATAATCGACGGCAAAACTAAATTTAAACGCGCGCTCCAAAATTGGGTGGGCAGGGGTTGGAACCTCCCACCCCCCACCCCCCACCCCCCCCCCCAACCTAAAATTAGTGCCTTACCAATAGGCCAAATGACCTACATTGTTTACTTCACCGATGTAATTGCATATAAGATAGCTCAATTCATTCTACCAAGGGTAGACCAACAGAGGAGCGACGGAACCCTGAGCGACCCAGGGGTGCGAAACCATGAGAAAGGGTATCAATTAGATGTTGGAAAGATTCCCTTATAGGGCCTGAGGTGCCAGTGTCAGAATTGGACACAGTAGATTTTTCTCCTTTCCATGCCAAGAATCCAGTGGTGAGGTCAATTTCTCCAGTTGAGTTCTCCATTTTTAAGCCATCATCCGGATTGGAGGTATAAGGGTCATTTTTTGTAAAGTTGCTTGTAACTGCTTTCTTTTATGCCACTTAATAAAAGAAGGCCTTCCCATTATTAAGCAAGGCCCAGAGACATAGCCCACATTGGGTGAACTACGTAATCAAATCATTGTGTCTTGATCTCATATTTTTTATGTTTTTCCCCTTTGTTTCATGTGTTTTAAGTTACTTGGTTAATATGTTCTTTTATATGTTATTCTAAATGCATCGTTGAATTTAAATATTTTGGATCAGGTTTGGTATTAGAGCAAGTCTTCTTAGTGCGAACTGCATGAGTGAATGCTAACTAGGAACAATCTCCAAATAGGTGAAGGAAAACTTAAGTCCTTTGATCCCAAAGTGGGGTGTGCACCACGAAGACAGAACATGGTAGACGAGGAAGCTCGATGGGAAGAAGAGTGAAATTATCGCAATATATTCTACACTTTGGCAGAGAAAGTGGACAAGTTGTTTGCAGAATATGAGAAGACATTGAAACTAGAGAAGAACGAGCCAGATGATCATGCATCGTTAAACCATGGAGGTGGAGGAGAAGAGCCTCCTCCCTCTCCATCCACTAGTGACAACTCTTCTTCTTCCTATTCTCATCATTCTAATATGAATCAAAGAAATGCATCTGAGAAACCATTTTTTAAGCTAAATGTAAAGTTTGATTTTCCCACATATAATGGAGAATGTAATGCAGATAAACTTAACAATTGGATTGGAAAGATCTAGGTTTATTTTCAAATTCAGCACATCAAGGAAGATGAGGCAAAGATCCAGTTAGCATCTCTTCAGTTGAGTGGCACCGCTCTCGTTTGGTGGGTGAGAAAGTTGCAGAAAGGCAACAAAAACTTGGGTAATATCATTTCTTCTTGGTCCAATTTTGTTTTTGCATTAAAAGATAAATTTTATCCTTTGGGTTATCGACAAAAGGCTTTAATGGAATGGAAATATTTAAGGGAAGTAAATGGTCAAAATGTGCAAAGCTTCATTGAAGAGCTTAGAAAACAAGCATTGAATTTGGGCATTCCACTTGATTCACCCGAAATTGTAACAAAGTATATTGGTGCTTTACATAGTTAGATCATACATTCTTTGTTATTATTTGAGCCTACTACTATTGATGTGGCCAGTGGGAAGAACAATTAAAATACGGTAGCAACTGCGCAACAAGACCTTGGATTTGATTCTGGTGATGAGACATTGGTCACAATAGTGGGAACACACGGTACTCTTTCTCTTCATGCTAATTCTGAATCACATGCAAGTACATGTTATTTAAACGAGCCTTTTGTTAATGAACAAAAGAGAATTGAATTGTTCCACATTAGAGTCATAATAAAACATACTAAAGTGGAAACCTTGTTTGATTCGAGCTCACAAGAAAATTTTATTTTAGAATCCTTGGTTAGAAAGTTAGGATTAGAGACCAAGCCTCATCTGAAAACATACCTGCTTCGTTGGGTGTGTGATAAAGAAAAATTACATGTAAAAAAGCAGTGTAGAGCTAGATTTGTGATTGCATCCAAACTAGTTGATGAGGTTGATCTTGATGTTGTACCCTTGGATATCTGTGGGATTGTATTGGGGAGTCTGTATTTGTATGACAGGAAAGAAGTTTTATTTCACCATGAAAACAAGTATCACCTCACGAAAGATGGGGTGGAATACATTATTAGAGCTCATCGCGCCAAAGTCAGTGTTAGTTTTGTAAGTGCGGGTTAGATGAAGAGATTGATTAATTCTAGAAAAGGGTGTATGCTCATGGTTGTGAGAGTGAAATATGCTGAGACATCTGAAGATTTCCAAGGTTTTGACCCCACTCATAAAAAGGAATTGTATGAAATTGTTTCTAACTATGATGGGCTTTTTCAGGATCCAAGTGGGTTGCCCCCAAACCATGAAATCCAACATAATATTCACTTGCAGCAGGATTTTCCTTTATCGAACATTGCTATGTAGAGGTTGTCAGCCATCAAGATGGAGGAGATAAAGACACAAGTACAAGAATTGTTGAACCAAGGGGTCATAAGCCCGATTTCTTCTCCATGTGGCTCACAGATCGTGTTGGCGCCAAAAAAGGATGGCACATGGAGGATGTGTGTGGATTACAAAACTCTCAACAAAATAATGATGAAGAAGGTACCCTCTCTCTCACATTGATGATTTGTTAGATCAATTGAAAAATGCTATATATTTCACAAAATTGGACTTGCGCAGTGGTTATCATCAGGTCAGGATTGTAGAATAGGATATAAAAAAGATTGAATTCAAGACAAAACAGGGGTTGTTTGAATGGTTGGTGATGCCATTCGGATTGTGCAATGCTCCGGCGACATTCATGAGGGTGATGAATGATATTTTCAGGCCTTTTCTTGATGATTTTGTACCTGTGTATCTTGATGAAAATTCTTGTTTACAATAGGACATGGGATGATCATGGGTGTCATGTTAAAAAAGTGCTTGATGTTTTGAAAAAAGAAAATTTGTATCAAAAAATTTCTAAATGTGAGTTTGGGAAGACCTATTTGGTTTTCTTAGGCCACATTATCAGTGGTGTACAATTGAAAATAGATCCTTCTAAAATTGATGTGATTGTAAAGTGACCTAAAGCCACCAATATTACAGAGGTTTGTAGCTTTTTGGGTGTTGTACAATACTGGAGAAGGTTAATTTCTGATTTCTCTGCCATTGCATCCCCCTTACATGCATTTCCGAGTGTGAAGCAAACCTTTCAGTGGTGAGGAAAGACACAGAAAGCCTTTGATACACTAAAAGAGAATAACAACACCACACCAGTTTTGGCCCTACCTGGCCTCCACCATTCTTTTGAGATCGAGATAGATGCTACTGGATACACCATGTAAGCAGTACAGATGCAACAAGTGAACTTGTATGTTATCATTTAGAGACATTCTACCAAGCTTTTGTGAACTATCCCACATAAGACAAGGAGTTGTATGCCTTGGTTCAAAGTGTGAAGAATTGGAAGCACTACCTGATCGACAAGTATACCATCATTCATACAGATCACCATCCCTTGGAGTACCTTCAGTCACAAACCAAGCTTCAACAAGCATGTCATTTCAAATGGATGGGATTCATCTAGCAGTCTCACGTGGTAATAAAATACAAGAAGGGCACCTGTTAGCCACTGATAAATTTTGTTATACCAAAAAGTGGCTAATTTTGTTCTTCACAAAATCCAAGAGATAATTCCCCTTTGAGAACCTATCATCCTTGAAGTTTTTATGAAGATAACTAAATCTTTAGTTAATATTCACTGTTGTTTCCCTTATAAACCTAAAAATTTGTTGTTTACTAAGAGAAAAAACTGCTCAAGAGGCCTCATTTTCCCTCATTTTCACTTCTCCATTTTCCTTCTTCACTTCATCCATAAACCCTTCCATTTGCCTCTCATTCCTTCGAATTTCCCTTTAAAGCCTTGTAAAATCCCTTTATAAGGTTTAAAATCCCTTTTTCACTCTTATCGGAACCCCCAAAATCCTCTGGAAAACCTTAAAAAATCCTAAAAAACAGTCTTATTGCATTAAGGCTTTAAGCCCCTTTGGCTTTAGCCCCAGCTCCTTTTTCCCGCATAAAACTCGAAGCCGCGACCAAGCGCTAAGGCCCAATCGCAAATCGCAAATTGGAGCTTTCTATTTTTACGTTTTTCTTTGTTCTTCCAAAAAATATCTGATGCAATGAGTTTCCTCCTTTCAACCCCAGATCCAATCTCCGTCGTTGATCTTTATAAATCCAATGGCTAGCGCTAAAGTCACATCGTGCCCATAATCTTCCTCCATCACCCCTCCGATTAAACCTCCACCATCGATATTACTCCTAGATCTGACGGTTGGCGCTTAATCGCACCGCGCAAAATGTGAAGCGCCATCCCTTTGCCTCCTCTGATTATGCGATCTCCAATCCAATTCTAACCGTTCATTCCTACATATTCGACGGCTGATATATAGTCACGCTCCGGCCATAACCTCCGACATCGCGCCCGCCGATTAAATCCTGACCTTTGATCTCTCACCCCGATCCGACGGCCAGCGCTTAATCGCGCATCGCAAAATCAAACGACTCGGTGTTTCGGCCTTTTCCAATTTTTTCGATGTGATCCAATCTCGACCATTGATCATTCCTTGATCCAACGGCTCAGACTTAATCTGATCCTCATTTCATCCAACCGCCTCCCCATCAACCCATCAAGAAATCTCGATCGTCGATTTATTTGGATCGACGACCACGATTTAACCTAACCTCCAAAGCAGCCTTATCCCATTTTTTCATGGATTTTCTTAACTTTTCTATGTTTTGTGCAGGTTTTCAAGGTTTCTCCATAAGATTTAAAAGAAATCAAAGGTCGGGGATGACAATCCCCCAGGCCACTATCAGTAAAGAACATGAATATATAGGGTTTGAAGAACCATTTTTCCCATGTCTCATGAACGTTGGTAATATTATTAAGACTCTTCGCGCACCCGCAACACAACAAAAACACAGTCAACAGAGTATGAAGACCCGAAGACAGAGATTAAGCTAAATTAGGCCTAAAACACAGATCTAAAGTAAATTACAAGTGTTTTAGGGAAAAACAAAGAAATCTATCAGTTCGAGAAGCCTCCACTGCCACATCAGGGGCTAATTTAATCCCCGAGCTACCAAAGAGCCACCTGTAGCCTCAAAGAAATCAAAGAAGGCCTACTTATTGCCGAAACAAAGGATATTTGCATAAAGACACCTGGACAGCTATTACCAAAGAAAGAATAAATTCTAAAACTTTCAGTGAAGTTATTGTAAAGGATAAATAGGTCTTGAAGTCAATCTTTTTACCCATTTAAGCCTTATAAGACATAAACAGAGTAAATGATATAGAGTTGTAATTCGATGCATTCCTGCCTCATGCTTGCATGGTTTTCGAGGCTAGAAATTGCATTTAGTGTAGAATTTATTACACTTCAATCCTAAAACTCTTCCACCTCCTCATTTCTTCTATAAATACTTCTGAAGAAGATGAGATACAAGTTGGTTGATTGCTCACTAGTTGTAATACTAAAAATCTCTGAAATAATACATAGTCTGTTCGAAGTTGAAGAAGAAATTGAAGTCTTGGAAGCTTGATGATGTTGTTGCATGCTTTTTCTTGAGAAGGCTCTATCACTGGATCCATGAGCTTGGCTGTTGGTGAAGTATTCTGAACTGTTTTATGTTTTCTCTTGTTTTCATTTTGTTCCATAAATGCTTGCTACAGTAGGATGAAATTTTTAGGCTAAGAAATGACTCCTAGAAGCACCTTAGACTTGTTCATCCTTCACTGTTTTATGTTTTCTTCTGTGGAGGTATTTTAGAGTCTTCAATCTCTCTCTTTAGTCCTCATGCTTGTTTATTTCTATAATAGTTCAAATAGTTGGTTTCAACATGATTTATGGTTTTCCTTGCCTGTCTGCTATCACTTGAAAGCTGTTCTTGAAGTCTCCCTTTGAAGTACCATTTTTTTAAGTTAGTCAAGGAGGTATGTTTTGATCATGCCCTTTGTCCTTGCTTGAACAATTTTTTTGAATGTCTTTATAGTTGTGACTATAGATGTGTTTAGGTGTTCCCTCTTCTATGACTACAATTATCAATGAATCTTTTGTGTTTTATAAGTCATTTGAAATAAAATCTTTGAGGAAATAGGATGTGATCCCGAATCTTAGATTTCATTTTAAAAGTTGTTTTGAAGTCATTATTTTCCTGAAGTGCAGTTTGTAGAATTCATGGTTAGTCCTGTCTATCAAATACCTCTTTATTTTTCAAGTTATGCTTTCAAATTCCCTTTGTTGAGAATTCAAAATCTCTTTCCAAATCATTGATGTCCATCTCATTCACAAAAACAAAGGATGCTGTGGCCAAGTTAGATTTTCCCTTTGATATCCGATATCCATTGATTAGTTTTTCATGACCTCTTCTTGACTCCATTTCCCAATGAATCAGACATTTCCCCTTTCCATCTATCTTTCCTAGAACTTTCATGTTATGCTATTTCCTTCAACCAATCAAACAAACAAACACTTGCACTTAATAACTATTCAGAAACCAATACCCAAAGCAAACAAGATAAACCTTTGCAAACAAATAAATTTGAGAGATCCCTCTCTGAGAATAGGAGGACTAGATCCTGGAACTATAAATATTGGTTTGATTTTGCCTTGTCTTTTGATTTTCCAAACTATCAAAACACCGGACCCCAACATAATGGCGATCATGGTGGGACCCTGAGTAAAAACCTTAAAACGAAACACTCATTCTCCAGTACAACATAAGTAAATTTATTCAAGCACCACCAAGCATAATGGTAATCATGATAGGACTTATTTGAATCAAGTGACAAACTAAGTAACCCTTAGGATTCTCATAGAACCTTATCAAACCTTTAAGGAATCAGTTACCAAGCCATAAGAGTGAAATCTGTATGTTTTAAACACCTTAACTAAGTGTTAAATCAGATTTAGGACACCCTCATAACATATAAGACCGAAAAAACTCAAAAAAACCCAAAAAACATTTCAGTTTGGCTTCATAATAAACATGGTGGTGGAACCATCCAATATTTTACCTTCATAGAAGCTAAAAAGTTTCCACTTGGCGACTCCACTAGCCCCAGTAGGCCAATTACTAATCTAGGTCTTCAGATCTCTTTAGGACTTTGTTAACTAGCCTTGAAGAAATTTATAAGCCTAGCCCCATACTATACAAGACATTGTGAGAGGTAAAAATTCCAAAAAACAAGTCCCTAAAAAAACTTTAACCTCTCTCATTTTTGAAAAACAGTCTGGCTTCACATAGGATCAACACTAGATCTCATCCGGACCCTAATCCTCCTTTAATAGTTGACAATCCAGAGAGAATTCTGTGTCAGACTTCTAAGTCTGGAAAATCAGCTACTAATAGGAGCCTCTTAAGAACAAAATCTGTCCCTGAAAACCTTGTTGTCTTAGAGGATTCACACTTTGATTTACATCGTACAAAGAAAATATTTAGAACTATATCTCAAGGTGATTTAAACCAAACTCATCTTGACATTGCAGATTTGCAATAGAGCTTTAGTAGAGAAGCCTCACCTTCCACTCCTCCTGATTCACAGCTTCTTCACCACTTTAGCCTTTTCCATAACAAATCTGCTCAAAACCAGTTTGCTGGCCCAAGTGTTTCTTCCACTCCAATCCATATTACCACTGTACAAAACACTCCATTTCAGCCCATTTTAACTCTTGTAAATCCACCTTTCTTTCCAGCCATGGCAACATGGTATGCCCCATTAGTGTTACTGCAACCTCTGCTACCCTTACCAAATGAGTACCAATCCAAAATTCCTCATTTCACTGGAAAAGAGTCTACAACAGCTCAACATCATGTAGATAGGATGGAAGATGCTTTTGATTACATGGAGATAGAAGAGGAAACCATTAAGATGAGGATCTTTGCCCAAAGTTTAGGAGGAGATGTAAAGAAGTGGTTTAAAAACTTACCTCCTAACATCATCAATGATCTCCTTGCATTGCACCAAACATTCATCAACAAATGGGAAATGAAAAAGAACCCTCTCCAAATACTAGAAGAGTATAGTAGTCTCAAAAGAAATCCAGGGGAGAGTGTTCATGACTAATCCACTAGGTTTAACAGTGTTTACAATGCTCTTCCACCTCACATGAAACCTCCCCAAGGCATGGCCTTAGTAAGATACCTTGAAGGTTTTGATGCTGAAATGGCCTATCAGCTAAGGGAGAGAGATTACTTAACATTAGAAGACATGCAGAAGGGAGCTGTGAGCGTAGAAGCAAACATAATTTAGAAAATAAACAGGTTGAGATCAGAGAAGAGGGTAACTTATAAAGATGACATTGCACCCTCAACCTCAACTTCTGACACTAAAATTGATAACCTAGTGAAGGTAATGGAGAGGATGCTTGAAAAGATCAACTTGAATGATAGAGTGCCACCAAGAGAACCTCAAAACAACCAAAATAGAAGTAGAAATGAGAATTATAGAAGAGAAAACAATCAAGATAAGCAAAAATAAAATGACCAACAGATTAGACCTCCCTTCCAACAAAACTATGTAGATATATATGAGGAAGATAGGGAGATTGAAAGGTTGGGAGAAGGTCATGTGAACTTGATTGGATCCGATAGTGGGGATGATGTTTTCCTCACTGAAGAAGAACAGGGTTTCTTTTCCTCTGATCAGCATACAAACACCTATGAAGATTCTGATGATTATAGATTGGGGTTTGAAAATGCAATCATGAGGTGCACAAACAATATGATCTTAAGAGCAAAGGGAACGTAGACAATTCAAAAGATAAGAACACTAGCAATGCTGTCAAGAAAAACGCAGAAAGTCAGCCTAAAAATACAGCAGAGAAACCCAAAATTTTGGCTAAGAAAACAAATTCAAACAAAGAGAAAAGTAGCTAGCCTAATGTTGAGCAAAGCATCCATAGCACTTCAACTAGTGGACTTAATAAAACTGTCCCAATTACCAGTCCAAATAAAGTTCAACAAATCAAAATTGCTGAAAGGAATTTGATTGAAAAAACAGATGTAAATATGACCAAATCAATTGTTCCTTTCAGCCTTGAGGGAGAGATTGCAAAGATAAAAATTACCATCCCCTTAGCTGAACTAGTAACCCAAGAAGTGTACAAAAACCAAGTTTTGAAAGCTTTGAATTTAGGAAGTGATACTGATACATTAAACTTGACAGATGACAAACCTGAATTGTTATTTGGTTCAAAAGTTGAAGGAAAATACCAAGAAGGAGCTGTTCCTCTCTTCTATATCAGTTTGAATATACATGAGAAAATTTTACACAATGCCATGTTAGACTCTGGAGCTTCACATAATCTTATGCCCAAGATAGTAATGGAAAGCTTAGGATTAGAAATTACTAAACCATAGAAGGATCTGTATTCCTTTGATTCAAGTAGAGTCAAATGTTTGGGATTAATCAAATATTTATGTGTTAACTTATCTCAAATCCCTACTAAGAGTCTAGTTATGGACATAGTTGTAGCTGAAATTCCCCATAAATATGGCATGCTTTTATCGAGATCATGGGGAGCCAAACTTCAGGGAAGCCTTCAAATGGACATATCTTATGCCACCATCCCTGTTTTTAACCAAATCAGAAGATTATACAGGGAATCCCACATGAAATACATGGTGAGAAACATAGATAAACCGAACAACTCTCCAATCTATTCCATTCAGTCAAGCTTAGATTCCTTCATATTATGGAATGAAGATGAAATCACTCAACAATAAAAGGAAAACATATACCCAATCAGTTTATTGGAACAATCAAATCTTCCCTCAAATCAAATTCAAAACATTGAAAATCAACAACAACAAGAGAATGAAAATGAGGCTGATATACTTTGGACAATAAAATTTGATGGATCTTGAAATAAAACAAGTATAGGGGTAGGTTTATGGATTCAAATTACGAATCAGAGTTTTTCATATAAACTGGATTTTCCATGCACAAACAATATTGCCGAGTATGAAGCACTTCTCCTTGGCTTACAGTTGCTCAAACAATTACAAGCCCAGAAAATATCAATCTTAGGAGACTCTGAACTTATCATAAGACAAATCAAAGGAGAATACTTAGTTAAAAACCCAAGACTTAGAGAGCATCAAAATTCTGCCCTTGTTTTATTAAAGACCTTTGAAAAATATGAACTCATTTTCATTCCTAGAGCACAAAATCATCTAGCAAATGAACTTGCTTTCAATGCCAGCAACTGCCAAATACCTGAGATAAATGAACAACTTAGTGCAAAGGTAAAACATAGGCCTGCAGTGCCTGATAACGAAGATCACTGGAAAGTGTTTGATTATGACAAACACATAGATGATTTCTTAAAATCAAAAAATGATTTTTCCATACCAATATCAGAAACCAGCCATAAAGAAAACTGTTTGTATATTGAACAAATCCCAGAAATTGAAATAACGCATTCTGCTGATATAAATCATTGTGAGAATCCTTTTGAAGTAGAATAAATTGACAACGCAGACCAAGAAGACTTGGAAGTTTTACAATGCAAGAGTGATAGAATTCCAAGAGGTCTCACACCTTTAGAACACCTTTTCGACTTTAATGATGTAGCCAAACAACCGAGAATGGAGCCTGTGGAAACAGATGTAGAAGAACATAACATAGGCAGCCTAGTAGAACCCAAGATGATTAAACTCTCCAGCACTCTCCCAGCTCACATAATATTGAAATAAACAGAGTTGTTCAAATATTTTAACGATGTTTTTGCTTGGGGATACAAAGATATGAAATCTTATGATACTAGCATCATTCAGCACAAGATTCCTTTGAAGGAAAATCAAAAGCCTTTTAAACAAAAACTAAGGAGAATAAACCATATTTTATTACCTTTAGTTAAGGAAGAAATTGAAAAGATGCATGATGCTAGGATTATAGTACCAGTTAGATATTCAGAATGGGTATCAAACTTAGTTTCTGTTAGGAAAAAGACAGGGGAAATCAGGCTCTGTATTAACTTTAGAAATTTAAATAGAGCCTCTCTAAAAGGAAACTACCCCTTTCCCAAGATGGACCATATACTTCAAAGGGTAGTTGGGTCAAAAATGATATCATTGTTGGATGGGTTCTCGGGTTACAACCAGGTGTTAGTGCTCCCAAGTGATCAAATCAAAACTGCTTTTACTACACCTTGGGGTAGCTTTATGTATGTCAAAATGCCTTTCGGATTGATGAATGCAGGGGCCACCTTCCAAAGGGCCATGGAAATAGCCTTCTTTGAAGATATTGGCTATTTCATAATCATTTACCTTGATGAAATAACCGTTTTCTCAAAAAATGACGAAGAACATTTGATTCACTTGAGAAATTTTTTTGAGAAGTGTAGGAAATTTGGCTTATCTTTGAATCCCAAGAAGACACTCTTTGGTCTCCAAGAAGGTAAACTTCTTGGTCACATAATTTTAGAAGAGGGAATCAAAATAGACCCTAAAAGGATAGATGGAATATTGCAAATCAGCCATCCAAGAAGCCTCAAAGAATTACAATCTTTCATTGGGAAGATTAATTTTTTGAGGAGGTTTATCCCCAACCTTGCTGAGCTATTAAAAAACATTAAAACATGCTTAAGAAAGATGTAGGTGTAAAATGGAATTTACCAGCTAGAAAATCATTTGAAATGGTCAAACAAGCTCTTACTCAAACACCAGTCTTGATTAGTCCAAATTTCACCAAAGACTTTTATATATTTTCTTTTGCATCTAAGCATACAATAGCTGTGATTTTACTTCAAAAGAATGACTTGGGGCAAGAACAACCAATATCCTTCTTTAGTAGGGCCTTAAGAGATGCTCCTGTCAAATATAACATCATGGAGAAGCAAGCCTTATCATTAGTGAAAAAATTAAAAGACTTTAGGCTCTATATTTTACACTCTCACATAATTGCTTTTGTTCCACATACTGTTGTCAAGGATATTCTAAGTCAAGACCCTGATGGTAAAAGGGGAAAATGGATTGCAACTATTCTTGAATATGACTTAGAAATCAGGCCCACCAAACTGATTAAAGGGCAGGGATTAGCCAAACTCATGGCTGAGTCAAATTTCCAGGCACTAGATATGAACATGGTAGATGTGTTGGAAGAAGTAGAAGAATTCACTGCCCCTTTCATTGAAGATGCATTTCTGAATTCTCCTTGGTATGCTGACATTATTTATGTGCTTTTGTATTTGAATGCCCCTCCTTCTTTGTCTAAAACTAAAGCTAGATTTTTGAAACAGAAAGCTTTAAGTTATTGCATCTTAGATGGGGTATTATATTGGAAAAATTCTGTTGGAATTTTTCTTAAATGTTTACTTGAAGATGATGCAGGAAGAATAATGCATGAGCTGTAGGAAGGAAAGTGTAGAGGAAACCTCTACTGGAAGACCACAACAAAAAAAATTATTAGATCTGGTCACTATTGGCCCACCCTTTTCCCAAATACTCAGAAGTTAGTCATGTCTTGCCATAAGTGTCAAATTTTTGATGGAAAAAGAAAGCTCCTTCCCTTACCATTACATCCTATCAGTGTTGAGACACCCTTTCGACAATGGGGCTTGGACTTCAATGGGGAAATTCACCCATATTCATCAGCCCAACATAAGTGGATCCTCACTGCCACTGACTTATTTACCAAGTGGATAGAAGCTATACCCTATAGAAATGCCAATGACTCTGTCATTATCAAGTTCCTTGAAACAAATATCCTATCCAGATTTGGTTTTCCTAGAAAAATCATAACTGATAATGCTGCTACCTTTAAATCCAAGAAAATGGTTGATTTTTGTTACAAATACCACATTACCTTGGGCCATTCTACTGCCTACTATCCCCAAGGAAATGGATTAGCTGAATCCTCCAACAAGAGTCTTATCAATATCATCAAAAATCTATTGGAGCAGAATCAGAAGTCATGGCACAGTAAACTGGTTCATGCCTTATGGGCTAATAGATTAACTACAAAAAAATCAATAAATTTGTCCCCCTATTAGCTGGTCTATGGCATGGATGCAGTCTTTCCCACTTCATTAGGAGTTCTAGTCATGAAACTCCTTCAAGAAGTATAGATTGAAGAGAAGGATATGCAAAGAAGAATCAACCAAACAATTCATTTACAACAGACTAGAGAAGAAGTCTATGAAAGAACACAATTAGTCCAAGAAAATATCAAGAAGCTATTTGACAAGAGGACTAAGGCAAACAATTTCCAAGTTGGGAATGTTGTTCTTAAATGGGATTCAAGAAGGGAAGAGAAGGGAAAACATGGCAAGTTTGAGAACTTGTGGAAAGGACCCTATATTATTCATGCTGAGAGGGGTCACAATGCATTTTTCCTGAAAGAATTGAATGGAGAAGACCTATATGGAGGTCCTGTCAATGGCAGGATGCTCAAGCATTACTTCTGCCAAGAGTCATGAGTTTCAAAACATTTTATTTTCCATTGTAAATATCATTGTTAAACATTGCATTCAAAGTTAGAAAAATAAAAATCCAAAAACAATATAAAAGAGAAAAGAGGGAAGATTGTAAAACAAGAAAGGTACAACCCCGTACCAAAAAGAGAAATAAAGTCTGAAAGTGTGCAAGCTCAAAAGCCACTCCTAAAAAACACACTTCTAGTTAATCATATAGCTTAATCATGACTGACTAGTTTTCCAATTTACCGCTGATAGGATTATTGAATTAGATTTGCGAAACAACTCAATCTTGGCTTATCAGTAAGGTAGATTAGGATAGAAAAAAAAAGGTTCAAACAAGCTCAAAATATGAACCTATGAGATTGATGAAAAAATGGTTCTAATAAACTCAAAACTTGAACCAGGGAAGAGAGAAGACAACTCAAAATAAATTTAAAATTAGAGCTGAAGAAAAAGAGAAGGAAGTTTTAATTTTCAGATCTTAAGCCTTCGCATTTTGTTTTAAATTTTTCTGCCAATTTTAGTGTATGTACAACTTGTTTTTATGCCATAGATCAACAACAAGTTAGACTGTTCAATCTTGGCTTGTTTGATTTTAAATTTCTGCTTTTGAAATTAGAGAATAAAAGTCTGTCAGACAGTCTAATCCTGACAGACATTAGTTAGGTAGAGAAGCTTATGAAATCAATTGTTAAAACTGAGTTCATGGAGGAATAAGATTAGACTTAGATTAGTTTTTTGTTTTTCAAAAGAATAAAATGTTGTTGAAGAGATTTTTCCAGTCTAAATGCACTCTGAAAAGAAGAAGAAATGTTAGGATCATTAGGAATGGGTAGGTAGACTTGTTGTTTTGACAGAATTCCATTGTTCTAAATTGCTACGGAGATCATCAAAAAGAAAGGTTGCTGCCCAATGGATTAAGGCATTGGTTTAATGAAAGTTAGAGATTTTCAGCTGAGGTTCTAGACACCTAAAGAACCAGCTGTCTTCCCCAAGTGGACCACTGTTAGCCACCTATAAATTTTGTTATACCAAGAGGTGGCTAGACTTTTGTCTTCAAGCCTTCAAGAGATAGTTTCCTTTGAAAACCTATCATCTTTTGAAGTCTCGTGATATTCTTCTTTCCTTTAGTTAATATTCACTACTATTTCCCTCATAAACCTGAAAAATATGTTGTTTTCCTGAAGAAAAACACTGCTAAAAACCCATTTTCCCTTTCATTTTACCTCTCTTTTCACTCATAATTAACCTCCATTTTTCATCCCCTTTTTCCTCGTGAATTTCCTCCATTTTTCTCATTTTCCTTCCTTCCCATCATAAATTCCCTTCAATGAGGTTTAAAACTCCTTTTTAAACCTTATCGGAACTCTCAAAATCCTATGAAAGTCCTTAAAAAATCATGAAAAATAGTCTTTTGCACTAAGAGCTTAAGCCCCTTTCGGCTAAGCCCCTAACCCCTTCTCTGCATATGACCCACACCCAAGACCAGGCGCTAAAGCCCCGGGCACTAATCGCAATCGGAGCTTCCCGGTTATGCTTTTTCCTTTATTTTTTATAATTTTCCGATGCGAGAGTATTTTGTTCTATCAGCCTCCATCGCGATCTCCACTGTTGATTGTTATAAATCTAACAATCCGCACGTAATCGCATCGCAAGTTTTGTTATGTGCCTTCTTTCTCTGCTCCACCGATTGGCGATCTTGCGATCGCATCTGAGCCGTTCGTTTCACCGATCTAATGATCCAGCTCAAACCCTGACTTCCTCCGTTATATTATAAAATCCCACAGTTTAAACTCTTCTGCAAAGATCCACCGTTGATCTCTGCAGATCAACAGTCCACATTTACCCAATCTTCGCCCGAACCCCCGTCTCGTATTGCTTTCAATTCCCCAAGAACTGATCTGAGCTGTTAATCTTGAAGATCTCACAATCCATATTCAACCTGGCTGTCCCAACTCCTTTGGGACCTACCTCCCCATCAATAAATCCTAACCGTCCATTCCCTGATCCAACGGCCTAGATCAAAACCACCTTGGCCGTGCCCACCATCTTTTCGCCTGCGCAACTTACGTTATCGCGCTCTCATCTCCACCATTGGATCTACCCGCCTTTGATCTAACGGTCAAGACTCCATATCGCGTGCTTTTAAGCCCGAATGTTAATTCCCAAAAATTACGCGATATGGGTGGTTTTTAAAGGACACGTGTCGAGCGGCAACCCCTATCGCGTTTTTTGGGGAAATTTTAAAAACCTCCTTTGAGCAGCACGACACCAATGGTTTTTATGGCTGAAACCACCATTCCCATTTCCATTACATTTTCTTATAATAAATCTTCGTCGTTGATCTCTGACATCTAACGGTCCTAGTTTAACCTCACCATTTAGACCATCGCCCTCCACCATTATTCAAAATAATTTATAAATGAATCTCCGACGTTGATCTTTGTTGGCTAATCCAATCCAACGACCCAGAATCGTTTGGAAACCCCAAATTTCATTTAACCCCATTGCCTTTCCGCTTAAGGTTTTTCGCCCATTTTCTTTGTAAATTCCTCCATTTCATTATAAAGTCACCCCCTCTGCATTATATAATCCCGATTGATCTCGACCGTTGATCTTTGCAGATCAACGACCCGGACTTAATCTCTGCCACCATTTATCCAACCGCCTCCCCATCTGACCCCAACAAGAAATCCTCGTTGTTGGTGGATTTCATCCAATGGTTATGATCTAACCTAAACCTCTGAAGCAGTTTAAACCTATCCCCGTAGGATTTTCTTAATTTTTCTTTATTTGTGCAGGTTTTAATGGTTTTTCCATTGTTTTAAAAGAAAATCAAAGGTTAGGGATTACGATCCCTCAGGCCACTATTCATAAGAATGATCATTCTGCAGGGTTTCACATCGTGATTTACCGATGCCTCATGAACACTGGCGACATTATAAAACCCTCTGTAACGCCTGCGCAACAACAAAACACAACGAACATTAATCAAACAAAGGGTATCAAGTTTTAAATGTTTGAATCAAATTTTTAAAAAGGATTAAGGCATAAACTCAGAAAATCAAATCCCTGATCCACTGTCAACAGAGTATGAAGACCAGAAGACAGAGATTAAGCTAAATTAGGCCTAAAACACATATCTAAAGTAAATTAAAGGTGTTTTAGGGAAAAAAAAGAAGTATATCAGTTTGAGAAGCCTCCACCGCCACATCAGGGGCTAATTGAATCCCCTAGCTACCAAAGAGCCACCTACAACCTCAAAGCAATTAAAGAAGGCCTACTTATTGCCGAAACAAAAGATATTTTCATAAAGACACCTGAACAATTATTACCAAAGAAAGAATAAATTCTAAAACTGTCAGTGAAGTTATTGTAAAGGATAAATAGGCCTTGAAGTCAATCTTTTTACCCATTTTAGCCTTATAAGACGTAAACAGAGTAAATGAAAGAGAATCATAATTCAATGCTCTCCTGCCTTAGGCCTTGCATGGTTTTCAAGGCTAGGAGTTGCATTTAGTGTAGAATTTATTGCATTTCAATCCTAAACTCTTCCACCTTCTCATTTCTTCTATAAATACTTTTGAAGAAGATGAGAATCTGTTGGTTGGTTGGTCACTAGTTGTAATACCGAAAACTCTCTGAAATAATACATAGTCTATTGAAGTTGAAGAAGAAATTGAAGTCTTGGAAGCCTGATGATGTTGTTGCATGCTTGTTCTTGAGAAGGCTCTATCATTGGATCCATGAGCTTGGTTGTTGGTGAAGTATTCTGAACTGTTTAATGTTTTCTCCTGTTTTCATTTTGTTCCATAATTTCTTACTACAGTAGGACGAAATTTTTAGGCTAAGAAATGACTCCTAGAAGCACCTTAGACCTGTTCATCCTTCATTGTTTTATGTTTTCTTCTGCTGATGTATTTTAGAGTCTTTAATCTCTCTCTTTAGTCCTCATTCTTGTTTATTTCTCTAATAGTTCAAATAGTTGGTTTCAGCATGATTTATGGTTCTCCCTACTTGTCTGCTGCCACTTGAAAGCTGTTATTGAAGTATCCCTTTGAAGTACCATTGTTTATAGTGAGCCAAGGAGGTTTGTTTTGATCATGCCCTTTGTCCTTGCTTGAACAATTGTTTTGAAGGTCTTTATGGTTGTAATCATATATGTTTTTAGGTGTTCCCTCTTCTATGACTGCAATTATCAGTGAATATTTTATGTTTTCTAAATCATTTGAAATAAAATCTTTGAGGAAATAGGATGTGCTCTCGAATCTTAGATTTCATTTTAAAATTTGTTTTGAAGTTATTATTTGGTTAAAGTGTTGTTTGTAGAATTCATGGTTAGCCCTGTCTATCAAATACCTCTTTATTGTTCAAGTTATGTTTTCAAATTCCCTTTGTTGAGAATTCAAATTCTCCTTCCAAATCATTGATGTCCATCTCATTCACAAAACCAAAGGATCCTGTGGCCAAGTTAGATTTTCTCTCTGATATCTCATATCCATTGATAAGTTTGTCATGACATCTTTTTGACTCCATTGCCCAATAAAACTGACATTCCTTCTTTCTACCTCCCTTTCCTAGACCTTTCATATTCTGTTGTACCAATTCAACCAAACGAACAAAGTAAACAAACACTTGCACTTAATAAGTAGTCTAAAAACCAACACTCAAAGCAAACAAGATAAACTTCTGCAAAACAAATAAATTTGAGAGAGCCCTCTCTGAGAACAGGAGGACTAGATCTTGGAACTCTAAAGAATGGTTTGATGTTGCCTTGTCTTTTGATTTGCCAAACTATCAAAACACAGGACCCCAACAATATGCAAATAGCATTTAGTTCTTTATGGTTAACCAATCATGCCATTAGGCAAGTAAAAGACAATTTATGTATGAAAATCCTGTCACTATTAGCCTGGCATGATAGACTAAGAACTTTTTGTTTTTGGATGACATACCACGCCATCAAGTGCCCAACAAACTTGGTTTCCCGCTCAAAAAAAATTAAAGCCACCTAACAATACTTATCTGACTGTAACTTGTTATTGAAAATTAATAAAAAAAAAGACAATAACAAACTCTTTATATATATATATATATATAATTCTATATTTATTGATTCAAAAACAAATTTATATGGTTGATTGACGACACTATAAATGTGGATGATATTATATTTTCTAAAAGAATACGTAATATTATTTTACAAACTATAAGAATGTCTAATGGTAAAAAGTGAAGCTATTTTTAGTGAGGTTTGAGAACAAAGTGATAGTAGTCGAGGAAGAAAACAAACCAACTCTTCTCAAACCTCACTAAAAATAGCTTCACTTTTTACCATTAGACATTCTTATAGTTTTGCAAAATAATATTATGTATTCTCTTAGAAAATATAATATCATCCACATTTATAGTGTCATCAATCAACCATATAAATTTGTTTTTGAATCAATAAATATAAAATGATTTATGATGTTATAATTAAATATTCCTTAATGAGAAAATGTCTACTTCATAGGCTTCTATTACATGCGATGAAGAGGAGCATAAACATGATAATTCCAAATGGAGATTGACTTTAGATTATGACGTGTTTTTTTCGTTTTGGTAATATTTGAAGTTTCAATTATGTGTTACGTTTACGTTTTTAATTGATATTTGAACAGGTTAATTATGAAATTCTTGAAAGACTATTAAACAAAACATAATGGGCCATTAGAGATGAAATTTCAAATTTTTGTTTTTGTTTTTTAGGAGTGCAAAGAATGTTGAATTAAAATATTGTCTCAAGTAATGTAAAAAATATAAAAATTAAAATAGAATTTTTCATATGATTAAAATGATTAAGTATAAATTAGTAAATAATTATCTACATTTTAATAATTTATATAATTTTAGTGTTTCTATTCGAATATGGAAACACTTTATATAAATTAGATATTTATAAATATAAAAAGCAGATTTAAGGTGAAAGGGTGATAATACTTCTAAGAAAGAAATCATTTAAAATAAAGAGAAATGCATTTTTAACATTCTAACAAATAGAAAATCTATGCATTTTTATTATTTTAGCAAATAGAAAATCCATGTTGTTTTATGATATTAGCTAACAGAGTAAGTAAAAAAAAATTTATAAAATATATGTTTTCTCATGATATTAACTAATATACTACTTATAAAAATGCATAAAGTAGTGAAACAAAATAAGTATTTATGGATAAGAACACAAAACTTCAACTAGTAGAAATTGTATTGCGTATAGAAGTAGCAAAGCTATATTTATGGATTTGTTTGAGTGATTGAATTTTATGGGATAATAACACAAAACTTTTACTCGTAAAAGGTCTCCAAATGAAAACTATGAGTTGGGTACCTTTGAGATATCATTGATATTTGTAAGCCTTAATTAATGTGTCTAAACTATTTAACTGATCTTAAAACTCTTGAAACTAGATATTGTAACTTGGAACACTTCATTTGATTATTACATTAATTTTCTAAATATATGCATAAACATTATTTATTTGATTGATCATTACACTATCATATCCTCAAGATATTTGTAAGTCAAAATCTATATTGTAACTTGGAACACTATATTTGATTATTAGACTAGTATTTTTAAGAGTGCTACAAAGTTACTTTATAGTTTATTCCAAAGTGTCAACATGTCAACTTATAAGACTTGAACCTAGTTAGGGAATATAACAATTATTCAACCCAACCACGTAAACGAAACTTATTTGGAATCTATTTTATAATAGATCTAAATAATATTCATGATTCAATTTAAATTTTTGTTCTTAAACAATTTCCAAAATATATATTTAATAATTTAAGACCAATTCTTATAACTTTATTTTTTTATATTGTAATTAATTTCTAATTTTACTTGGAATATATATATATATTATGCTTTAGCTCTGATGTCCCCATAGTTAAAGTAACCTTGTTATTGAGATTTGCATTTCCTTGACGTAGTAGATTTTCCTCGGCTAGATCTACTTGGTACAATAGTAGATTTTCCTTGGGTAGATCTACCTGGTAAAATATTCCCCAGATGTAATAGATCTATCTGGTACAATATTACGTAGACCTATTACATCTACCTAGTACAATATTCAGTATAATATTGCTTGGTGCAGACCTAATAGATTTACTTGGTACAATATTGTGTATACCTAATAGATTTGCCTAGTACAATATTCTATAGTATATATGCTTAATACAATATTCCATGAACATAAAAATCATTGAAATCCAAAAGCTCTAAACACACACACACACACACACACACACACACACACACACACACATATATTACCCTTCATCGAAAAATTATATTAATTAGATTATGATTTATCGAATGGATTATGAATTTATAACTTGAAAGTTGTATTTGGTAATCAGCGAAGTAGAATATTCCTTTTAAAAAGTATATGATCCCTCTCCCTCATGTTAAGCTTTACGTTGAGCTCATGTTGAGCTTTACGTTGATCTTAGAGTTAACCTTTCATGGATATCCATTGTGTAACCGTTGTTTTAATCATTAACAATTTGTTAAGCTATTGTTAGGATTTTTCAAACATTTCTGTTAATATGTGTTTTTATATAATGAACAGAAATTCAATTTGATTAAATCAAAAAATAAAAAACAAAAAAATTGATTATGAAATTGGTTCCATAAGGTAAAAAACTGATGTTAAAATAATTCAAGAAAATGAGTTAGTTGAACAGAATCAGTTCAAACAGTACCTCTAGGGATAAAAGGGTAATCCCATGGAGGTAGAGGGGTTATGTTCGGTAACTGAGGGAATAAGGCTGGAGAAGATTCCTGAGAACTATTATACATTGGAATACTTCCAAAAACTTCTGACATTGTTGGAATTGGAGACTAGACCAGATTGTCCATAGTCTCTTCTAGGAGATTCTGTCAACTAAATAGCTCAGACTTGGAGAACGGGGGAGAGTAAGCACGTGATTTCCTCACTCGTGGTAGGGAGGAAACCACTTCAGTCTAAAAATTGAAGTGATAGATAAGTACAATTATTTCTCTGTTTTTTATTAATTGCTGTAGAAAGAAAACAACTGAGTGAATAATTTTATATAAAATCGAAATGAAAGAACCTGGGGATGTGACAATGTTTTTTATTATAAGTGATTTGATTTTCTTCTATTATGAAGGGACTATATTGATTTTACTTATTAGTATAACCCCTTTGTGTAATTTTATATTTGACACGTTTACAAGAGTTACTTCTCTGTATAGAAAAGATATAGATGGAAGAAGGAAAAACATAGACAGTTCCAATAGGTTAACTATGCAGGGAGCTCTTATTATAGAAATCTTGCGAGAGAAACTCTATGAAAGTCGCTCCCTAATTCTATGATAATTCACGTACTCGGGTGGCCTGGTCACCAGAAAGGAGAATAACCCCGAAAATATTTGAACAGGAAAGTAAGTTTTGTTCTAAAAATCGAATTAGAAAAAAAAAAATTCTTTCATAATTAACAATGTAATGACACTGATATAATATTAAATAGAAACAAGAATTCGTAAATACAATTTCTGTAAATAACCTGTAGAATTTAATAAAGATATAACCAGAATATACAGTTACAAGATATGGGAAATCTTTGAATTGCTAACTAAAAGAGAATGCAAGATTCTATAAATGAATAACTACTTAAGAACTGTGTCCCGAATAATACTCCTTAATATAGCATAACCACTTAAAAAATATTGTAAAGTATTGGGTCGAAAAATAAGCATATGCGCATTACACAGACAAACTGTAAAAAATCTACCGATTGATATTCTGGTATTTTGCATGCAATACTCGATTAAAAAGGAGAAGAAACTTTCTCTTATACACCTTAGAAATGTTAATATATTCATTTTATATCTAGACAGGAAAGAGTCAAGTAAGTACAAGAAGGAGTAGAGAATTAAACCATATCTCTTTACAATTCAGTCAGAATATAATTGTATAATGTCCATTACTCAATAATTTGTGCTTATAGCAACTTCAAAATGCATAAAAGAAAAAGGCATAATTGTTACAACAAAATTGTAGTACTTAGAGTCTTCTCTGAGCAGAGTAGTTTCTTAAAAACCCTCGAAAACCAGGGAAGAATTTCTTTCTTTACAAAGTAACAAAATGGATAATTATATGATAACCCTAAAGCCCTAGACTATCTATCCGCATCTTGAAATTGCTATAGGCATGGTATATTAGATCGAATGCTTGAGTTATTGATAACCAGAATGAATTAAACCAGTTACGGTACATGTGACAGTAAAAACCACAAAAATGTTAAAGTGTGAATTGGGCGCCAAGTGGAAAACTAGAAACGATCATGTCGAAAACCTTAGAAGGAAGTAGTGTACCTACAAGCCAAGTTTATGCTCAAAGTTAGTATTTATGTCGTAAAAATCCTAAAGGAAAGATGAGATAGTCTATTCTAAATTAGGAAAAAAAATTGCATTACCTATAACAATGATTAAGCTGAGTATTTGTGCCTTGTAAAGATTAAATAGAGAAGAAGTTAAAAACCAGTCTCGAACTATTCGTATGATGGGAAAATTTGTGGAAAGAAGTAAAAGATTAAAAAAATAGCACAAGGAAGGAAGATTGTATAATACCTTACTGAAGAGGAGTTGACTTGCCTCTAGATGAATTTCTACTGCCCGATGGGAGGACTGCATCGAATCAACAAAGCAGAAGCAATATCTCAGTTCTCAGAACCCTGCTACGACTTTCAACCCCCACGGAAATAGCAAAAAGAAGCATTGAGAATATTTCATATAAACAAATGAATAGCTCTTGTAAGCAATACAATTGCAGAGCGTTGTAGCAGAGCTTCTTCGTGGTCGGAGGTGTAACAATGAACAATGCACATAGTTTTTTTTTCTTTTTCGGGGGGGTTAATCCAAAAGGCAGCTGCATGTGGATACCTTTTACGCCATTGATCTGGAGGAGATCTGACAGTTCTAGATCACACAAGTGTGAGGCTCGAAGAAAAATGTATACGTAAAACCTGAAATATCTGTTGGGATAATAATGGAATTCAATGCCAAGTACCAACCTCTGATGAGTTGACAGATTCACAAATCTTGCAGAAAGGTTAACACTTTGAGTTTGGCACAAAAATCAGATGGAAATAAATGAAAACAGGCATGGTACCGAGAGGATTAATGTCTCAACTTAATGAGAATAGTAAGGACAACGATAGTCCAGAAACTTTATAATTATTTTATTACAGAGAGATAAATTAAAACATTCAATAGATAACAAATACTATAAACGAATCGAAATGTCTGGAATGTATATTCATATATGACGCATATGCGGATAGACATGTATGAAATGTATATATCGATATGAAGTGTAGTTTAATGATTTATCAAATCATATTGGGTGTATATGTATGTGTGAAATTATTAATAGTGGTGTAAGGTAGATAGAATTTTTTTTTATCAGTGGTAATTTTTTTATATAATTTAATTGGATGTATGTTACAAGTGGTATCAGAGCAGTGTTGTGATGTTGGGACTCTATGGGTCGACTAACATTTCAGTTGTGTATTATTGGTGCATAGTGATAGCAAGAAGTTAAAAAAAAAAGAATATGAGGGTACCAACATAGCAACCACCTCCGAACGTTGGGGAGACACAACCCTAATCCGAAATAAATCCCAAAATGTGGATTCAACTGGGTGTAGAACAACACCAGCAAACTAGTCAGTTGTTGGAGGAACAGCAGCACCAAACTAGTATTCTCTTAAATACTGTGCAAAATATACAAGATGAAATGGAGAAGGTAAGAGATGATAATGCACGGTTGATGCAAGAGTAGGAGAGGATATTGAAAAGTCTCTCTGACAAGCAGAATCCAGGAATTAAAAAGCCAAGCACTGATAGAGAGTTTCAGGAAAGGAATGAACAACAAACCAGAGATCATGATACAGACATAATGGAAAGAAGTCAGTCTCAGCGTAGTAACTAGAATAAGAATTATAATGAAGCTGAATATGATAATGTATCAGACCAGAAAGAAATAAAAAGGCAGAAAGTAGAACTGCAAGGTGAATTTAGGAAAATAAAACCTCCTACGTTTGATGGAGTAGAAGAGGAAGTAGCTGAAGCATGGTTGATTAATATGAATAAATATTTCCAAGTGTATGAATACAGCAGTAATCTTAAGGCCAGATTGGCTATTTACCAGCTAAGGGAGAAAGCCACTTTATGGTGGGAGGAAGTGAATAACGTTCGCAGTATAGATGACCAAGATGTAACTTGGGATGCATTTCAATAGTATTTTAAGGATAAGTACCTAACAGAGTGCTTCTATGATGAAAAATCTAGAGAATTCCATTATTTGAAGCTGGGACAAATGACAATGGACAAGTATATCACTAAATTTACTTCCTTACTACGCTACATGCCTTATTTAAGAGATGAAAAAGAAAAAGTACAGAGGTTCCTAAGTAGTTTTCCAACTCATATGAAAGAACGTATAGAGTTTGTAACTCCTAAGATGATGGATGAAGCCATCCGAAAAGCCAGAATATGTTACCAACAAGAAAAATTCAAAGTGGAGCAGAGTAAAGGCTGGCAGGGAAAGAAAGAACATAAAGGGAGTTCTGGTTTTAAAAGAAATAAAACTAATAATTTTAAAGGTACAGCTAGAAGTTCAGCTAGTAAAAAATTTGGTAAGAATCATAAAAGAATAAGGTGGCCTGCAAAAGATAAAACAACAGAATCTTCCAGTAAACTGGAACAAACTCAGAACCAGAAGCCACCTTTATAATGTTGGGGGTGTGGGGAAGCACACTATTACCAAAATTTCCCACAACGAGGAAAGGATGCCAACTATATGCTATTCAATTGGGCTTTAATAACTCTAAGGAAAAATCCCCTATGTTGGAAAATATACCAATAGTGCAAGAGTTCAAGGATGTATTTCCAGAGGAAATACCAGGATTACCACCTAGAAGGGACATAGATTTTACAATTAAATTGATGTTGGGAGCGTCGCCAATTTCAAGAGCACCCTATCGGATGAGTGTACCTGAACTAACTGAGTTAAAAATGCAGATACAAGAATTATTGGATAAGGGATATATATGACCCAGTGTGTCTCCTTGGGGAGCACCTGTACTATTTGTGAAGAAAAAGGATGGAACCATGCGAATGTGCATGGATTACCGTAAGCTGAATAAGCTAACTGTTAAAAAAAATATCCCTTACTTCGAATTGATGATCTATTTGACCAAGTAAAGGGAGCCACAAGTATTTTCAAAGATAGATCTAAGATCGAGATACCATCAAATCCGGATAAAGGACGAAGAGATACATAAAACTGCCTTTCGTACAAGGTATGGGCACTATGAATTTGTGGTGTTACCTTTCAGGTTGACCAATGCACCAGCAAAATCCATGAGGCTGATGCATGGTATATTCCACCCTTATCTGGATAATTTTGTATTAATTTTTATTGATGACATTTTATTTTATTCTAAGAATGCAGAGGAACATAAAGAACATTTGCAGATAGTGCTAGAGATGTTAAGGAAGCATCAGCGGTATGCAAAATTAAGCATGTGTGATTTCTTCAGGGAAGAAATCCAATACCTTGGACATGTTATTACTGCTGAAGGTATTGCAGTGGACCCTAAGAAAATTATAACAATTATGGAATGGAAGGTACCTCAAAATGTGGCAAACATACGATCATTTATGGGGTTGGCCGGTTATTATCGGCGATTTATTGAGAGTTTTTCAAAAATTGCTTTTCCTATTACCTCTTTACAAAGAAAAGGAAAAATATTCAAGTGGACGAGGGAATGTCAGGACAGTTTTGAAAAACTGAAACAGTTATTGACTACAACTCCAGTGTTAACAGTAGCTGATCCTACTAAAGAATTCGAAGTCTGCACAGATGCTTGCAAGGAGGGTGTTGGAGCAATTTTGTCGCAAGAGGAAAAGTGGTCGCGTATGAGTCTCGAAAGTTAAAGGAACATGAGCAATGATATTCAGATTATGATTTATAATTGACCGCAGTAGTACATGTGCTCCGAGTATGGAGGCATTACTTACTGGGAAAAATATTTTTGCTTAAGACTGATCACAGTAGCTTAACCAACTATTTTAAACAAGCTGATCTCAATTCTCGCCAGGCCAGATGGAATGCCTTCCTTAGCGAATTTGATATTGAGATGTAGCATGTAAAAGGTAAGGAGAACAGAGTAGTGGATGCATTAAGCAGAAAATTGCATGGTATTTACGAACTATATATTAATGAAGCTGAATGTAGATATTCAGAACAAATAAAAGTAGAAGCAGATAAAGGTCCTGAATATAAATTTATATGGTAGCAAGAAAAAGAGTTTAAGGACCAAGGTAAATCTGCAGATTATGAAATTGATAACGATGATTTGCTGATTTTCAAAAAGAGGATTTTCATTCCTAATAGAATAGAGTTGAAGGAACTAATTTTGAATGAATACCATCATAGTAATTACTCTGGACATCCTGGATATCAAAAGATGTTAACAACAATAAGGAAAAATTATTTATGGCCAGGAATGAGAAAAGATATTGCAGAATATCTAAACAAGTGTATAGAATTTCAACAAGTAAAATTAGAGCACCGGCACCCAGCTGGACTTATGCAGCCTATACCAATACCTGAGTGGAAGTGGGAGGTGATATCGTTACATTTTATCACCGGACTGCCCAGATCAAAAAGGAATAATGACTCAATTATGGTAGTAGTGGATCGGTTAAGTAAATCCAAGCATTTTATACCTGTTTAGTCTTCTTACAAAACAATACAAATAGCAGACATCTTTATGTGCAAAATTTTTAGATTGCATGGTATCCCAAAGACTGTTATATCCAACAGGGATGTGAAATTTACATCAGCATTCTGGAAAACATTATTCACTGGACTGGGGACTCCAGTTAACTTCAGCAACGCTTACCATCCATAGACGGACGAGAAAACAGAGCGAGTAAATCATATTCTTGAAGATATGCTACGTATGTATGTCATGCAACATCCAAATAGGTGGGAAGAATACCTACACCTAGTAGAGTTTGCATATAAAAATGGCTATCAGGAGTCACTCAAGATGAGTCCATTTGAAGCCTTGTATGGGAAACAGTGTATAACTCCTATTAATTGGAGTAGCCCAGAAAACAAGATGATGTTGGGACCCAACATGTTAGCTGAAATGGAGACGGAAGTAAAGAAAATTCAACAAAATTTGAAGGCAGCCCAATATAGGCAAAAAGTGTATGCAGACCAAAAAAGGACCTATCATGAATTTGAAGTAGGGGACCATATTCACGTAAGGATTAAACCAAAGAAAATCACCTTAAGATGGGTTGCATGTGCCAAGTTGGCTCCCATATTTTGCGGTCCATTCCAAATATTGGAACAAGTAGGACCTGTGGCTTATCGATTAGCCTTGCCTAGTCATATTCGAGTACATAATGTTTTTCATGTATTGTTATTGAAAATATACATACACGATTAAAAACACAATCCACTGGCAGAATATTCAGGTAGAATATGAATACCAGATTGATTAAAAAAATTGTTAAGAGTTATATGTAAAACTAATTCAAGATCATTGTTTGCAGGTCGAGCCGGACGGAGAATTTCTGGTCGAACCTCATAGTATAATCGATTGGAGGGAAATCATACTTTGGAAGTGAGCCATCGCCCAGGTTAAAGTGCAATGGAAGCACATTGGCCTGGAAGAAGCTACCCGGGAGGATGAATGTTTTGTTCGGGAAGCCTATCCTGAACTTTTTTCTGGAGCAGAATGAGAACACTATGGACGGTGTTCACCTCCAGGGGGGAAGTTGTAACCATTGGTTTAATAATTAACAATTTTTTAAGCTATTGTTAGGATTTTTCAAACATTTATGTTAATATGTGTTTTTATATAATGAACAGAAATTCAATTTGATTAAATAAAAGAAAAAAAATTGATTATGGAATTGGTTCCATAAGGTAAAAGACTGATGTTAAAATAATTCAAGATTATGAGTTAGTTGAACAGAATCAGTTCAAGCAGTTGCCTCACCTCTAGGGATAAAAGGGTAATCCCATGGAGGTAGAGGGGTTATGTTCGGTAACTGAGGGAAGAAGGCTAGAGAAGATTCCTGAGAACTGTTATACAGTGGAATACTTCCAAAAACTTCTGACATTGCTGGAATTGGAGACTCAACCACATTGTCCCGCAGTCTCTTCCAGGAGATTCTGTCAACTAAATAGCTCAGACTTGGAGCATGGGGGAGAGTGAGGACATGATTGTCTCACTTGTGGTAGGGATGAAACCACTTCAGTCTAAAAATTGAAGTGACAGATAAGTATAATTATTTCTTTGTTTTTTTTTAATTGTTGTAGAAAGAAAACAACAGAGTGAATAATTGTATATAAAAGCAAAATGAAAGAACCTGTGGATGTGACAATGTTTTTTATTATAAGTGATTTAATTTTATTCTGTTATGAAGGGAATGTATTGATTTTACTGATTAGTATAACCCCTCTATGTAATTTTATATTTGACACGTTTACAAGAGTTACTTCTCTGTATAGAAAAGATATAGATAGAAGAAGGAAAAACATAGACAGTTCCTGTAGGTTAACTATGCAGGGAGCTATTATTACATAACTTCTGCGAGAGAAACTCTATGAAAGTCACTCCCTAATTCTGTGATAATTCACAGACTAGGGTGGTACGGTCACCAGAAAGGAGAATAACCCCGAAAAGATTTGAACATGAAAGTAAGTTTTGTTCTAAAAATCGAATTAGAAAAATGATTGTTTTCTTTCATAGTTAACAATGTAATGACACTGATATAATATTAAATAGAAACAGGGATTCGTAAATACAATTTATGTAAATAACCTGTAGAATTTAATAAAGATATAACTAGAATATACAGTTACAAGATATGGGAAATCTTCAACTTGTTAACTGAAAGAGAATGTAGGATTCTATAAATGAATAAATACTTAAGAACCCTGTCCCGAATAAGACTCCTTAACATAGCATAACCTATTACAAAAAATTGTATAGTATTGGGTCGACAAATAAGCATATATGCAATACACAGACAAACCGTAAAAACTCTACCGATTGTTATTTTGGTCTTTTGCATGCAATACTCGATTAAAAAGGAGAAGAAACTTTCTCTTATACACCTTAGAAATGTTAATATATTCATTTTATATCTAGATAGGAAAGAGTCAAGTAAAAGAAGGTGGAAAGAATTAAACCGTATCTCTTTACAATAAAGTCAGAATATAATCGTATAATTTCCATTACTCCTTAATAATCTATGCTTATAGCAACTTCAAAATGCATAAAAGAAAATAGCATAATTGTTACAACAAAATTGTAGTACTTAGAGTCTTCTTTGAGCAGAGCAGATTCTTAAAAACCTTCGAAAACCAGGGTAAGAATTTCTTTCTTTACAAAGTAACAAAACAAATAATTATATGATAACCCTAAAGCCCTAGATTTTCTATCCGCAGCTTGAAATCAATGTAGGCATGGTATATTAGTTCGAATGCTTGAGTTATTTATAACCAAAATGAAGTAAACCAGTTACGGTATCTGTGACAGTAAAAACCACGAAAATGTCGAAGTGTGAATTGGGCGTCAAGCAGAAAAATAGAAACGATCATGTTGAAAACCTCAGAAGCAAGCAATGTACCTGCAAGCCAAGTTTATGCTCAGAGTTAGCATTTATGCTGTAAAAATCCTAAAGGAAAGACGAGATAGTATATTCTAAATTAGAAAAAACAATTGCATTACTTGTAACAATGATTAAGCTGAGTATCTGTGCCCTGTAAAGAGTAAACAGAGAAGAAGTTAAAAACCAGTCTCGGACTATTCGTATGATGGGAAAATTTGTGGAAAGAAGTAAAAGATTAAAAAAAACAGCACAAGGAAGGAAGATTGTATAACATCTTACTGAAGAGGAGTTGACTTGCCTCTAGACGAATTTCTACTGCCCGATGGGATGACTGCATCGAATCAACAAAGCAGAAGCAATATCTCAGTTCTCATAACCTTGCTACGACTTTCAACCTCCATGGAAATAGCAAAACGAAGCGCTGAGAATATGTCATATAAATGGACGAATAGCTCCTGCAAGCAATACAATTGCAGAGCGTTGTAGCAGAGCTTCTTCACGGTCGGAAGTGTAACAATGAACAATGCACATTGGTTTTTTTTTGGGGGGTTAATCCAAAAGGCAGCTGCAGGTGGATACCTTTTACGCCATTGATCTGTAGGAGATCCGATGGTCCGAGATCATACAGGTGTGAGGCTCGAAGCCAAATGTATACGTAAAACTTAGAATATCTGTTGGGATAATAATGGAATTCAATTCCAAGTACCAACCTCTGATGAGTTGGAAAATTCACAAATCTTGCAGAAAGGTTAACACTTCGAGTTTGGCACAAAAATCGGATGGCAATAAATGAAAACAAGCATGGTACCGAAAGGATTAATGTCTCAACTTAATGAGAATCGTAAGGACAAGGATAGTCCAAAAAATTTAGAATTATTTGATTACAGAGAGATAAATTAAAACATTCAATAGATAACAAAGACTATATGTGAATCAAAATGTATGGTATGTATATTCATATATGACGCATATGCAAATAGACATGTATGAAATGTATATACCAATATGAAGTATAGTTTAATGATTTATCAAATCAAAATTGGGTGTATATGTATGTGTGAAATTATTAACAGTTGTGTAAGGTAGATAGAATTTTTTTTTTTATCAGTGGTAATTGTTTTATATAATTTAATTGGATGTATGTTACACATTGCTTCCAAGGTGAGATCAAGAAAGCGGCCTATGAACATTTCAAAGGTCAATTCACAATGGAGGAACAATCACAATTTGATCAGATGGAGATCATCTCTTTATTACCTGTAATTTTTACTACGAAAGATAATAAATTTGTTGGTGGTCCAATTACTAAGAAGGAGCTGATCAAAGTGATTAAGGACTCTACAAAATTAAAAATATCGAGGCCAAATGGCTGGGGCGTGGAGCTTTTCCTCCATTACAAAGTGGTGATGTTGCACGACATCATGGCAGCAATGGAGAAAACAAGAATCAGTGGAACATTCACAGGAGTTATCAACGCAACCTTTATTGCCCTTATCCCAAAGAAAGGAGATCTGAAATCATTTGTGGATTATAGACCAATCTCACTATGCAATATGATTTACAAGGTAATTAAAATTTATTGTGAACAAGATTAAGGGAGCAATTTCAAAATTTATTACGAAGGAGCAGTTTTGGTTTTTAGAAGGAAGAAGGATCCAAGACGCAATAGGGATAGAACAAGAAATGTTGCATTCAATCAAAACAGGGAAACATAAGGCTTTTCTTCTAAAATTAGACATCACCAAGCCATATGACAACTTAGGTTGGGGTTTCTTCAAAGAAATTCTAATTAAAATTGGCTTGTCATTTCCGAATGTGAGATGGATTATGGGATGTTTGAGACAAATGATCAATAGCATTGATGCTATTATGGCTTACTTCCTATGGGCGGGTGCACAACATAAGAAAAAATTTCATTTGATATGTTGGTTTGACATTTCCCAGCCAATTGAGGATGGTAGATTGGGCATCATGGATACTAAGACATTTAATAAGGCACTGGTAGTTAAAAACATGTGGAGATTTGTTTCGGGGAAATGTTTATGGGCACAAACTATCAAAGGTAAATATATGTATGACATGGACTTAGCTTCTTGGATAGGAAACGATGCAAGAAATAAGACATGCAAATCAATGATTTGGAGAAGTATGTTGTCTAATTTACAATGGCTGACAGGGTGGGTTAGATGGGGGGTGGGAGGTGGAGATAGAATTTTCATTGGCTTGGATGCCATAATTGGGATATCTGGAAACCAGTCACTAATAGAAAAAGTTCTCACTATCCTTCATGAAATAGGTATTGAAACCTTAAGGCAGATTCATATCAAGGATAGTTCGTGCATAGATAAACAAAGGTGGTTGGGGGCAGACGAAATGGGATTGATAGAAGAGCATAAACCAGAATGGGAGGGCTACATCAGGCAGTTAAGACAAGAAGGAATAAGCATCTAGACATAAGGGAAAGAATATTCTATGGTCTGGGGAGGCAACATGAGAAAGGAAGAACCAATGGTCAAAGAAATATACCAATGCCTTCCTATAACATAGAGACATCTTGAATGCAATGAGTGGTCTAAAAAGTTATGGAAAGGGCACTCACCTCTAAAAATTAAGAGTTTATGTTGGTTGTCTTAATGACAGACTTCTGACTTGGAATAATCTATAGAGAAGTTACAAAGTTCCTAGCATGTGTCCGATGTGCAAAGGAGCAGGGGAGAATACCAATCGCCTGTTACTATCATGCTGACATGCAAAAAAAGTATGGGAAGGCTGTGGGAAAGTCCTGAAGACCAGATCAGAAAGTAATCATCATTCTCTCAGCACATGTCTACAGGCTTGGTATCGAAACTATATGAAACATAGAAATATGCCCTTAATAATTATTTGGACCATATGGAAGAGCATAAATGCATTTATTTTTTAACACAGGCCAGCAAAGGTAAGGGACAACGTTATAAGTGCCATAGGTCTTTCAATGAAATCGAGAAAGGAACGAGGCCACCAAGAAAAAGGATAAGAAAAAAAATAGAAATTTGGCAAACCTTTCGCATGAGCCTCTTTGATGGAGCAATCAGAAGGAGTGAGTGCGGATGTGGTGCAGTTATATATGTGGAAAAGGAGACAATTTTTCAGTTCTGGTTGGGGGGGAAGGACCATTATAATCACTGATATATGAAGGCAGAGTAATACAATACTACAGATCAATAAAGGAATACTCCATAACTGCATGCTCCACCATTATCCTCAACCTACGACTACGAGGAGGAACAAGGAAAATCTAAAAGCCTTGGTGGAGCAGGGGGAGGAAACACCTCAAAATAGGAAAACAATAAAATTGGGCCCTCCTTTAAGAACATACTATAGGGAAACAAAAAACCAATTGCCCCTACAGAACCAAAAGGCAACGCCCCTAAGCCTTACATACTAGATCAGTTGAATCATACTCCTGAACTGGCCATAGATATACTTGAGATTGGTGACCGTCGAAACACATATGAGGCACAAGAACTTATATGATGTTTCAATAGTTTATTGCCCAAACCAATGGACCTATTTCATTGAATATTCAAAAACAGGACCATGGAGTGCAAAATACATCTCTACTCATAAGGCTTCTTCATAGTTAAATTCCAACATTAAAAAATCAGAGAATTACATTCTCCAAGCGGGTCTGTCGTTTTTGGGTTCTATAGGACTTTACATCACCCCATGGTTCCTAGACTTTGATGCAAACACTATGGTAGTTTACCGAATGCCAATTTGGGTCAGGCTATTAATCTCCCCCTACATTTCTGAAGTGACAATGTCCTTCAAGGCATTGGGAACGTCATTGGGTGATACATCAAAACAGATACACAACGACTGGAGGAAATAATCTTCACCTTCGCACGTATTTGTGTGGAAGTTGATCTCAACAAAGGATTGCCAGAAAGCATTCAGTTGGTACATAAACAACAAAAATGGATGCAACATCTAGACTACAAAAATATAGCCTTCAAATGCAGAATCTGCAGACAGACTGACCATCTGCAAAATACCTGTGCTGAATCAAAGAGAGATAACTGAAGAAAGAAGAGGGCAGGAAAATCACCCAAAGGATGAAAATTTCCTCCATGTGACTCAGAGGTGGAGATAGAAGAAGAAGCAGAAGTACCCACTACAGATGGGAACAATCAGTCAACAATTGCCTCAAATGCACAAGAAAAAGAACCCTAGGATCCATTTGAAATACAAAAACATCAGGACATGCCTGCAAAGGAACCAGTCGTACCAGAAGTTGGTGGGAATAAACGACATCACTCATCAGACACCTTTCACTCGAACAAGGACGGTGGAGCAGCTACAGTTGAAAATCAGCTCGCCCTTGTCTCCCCCACGTCATCTCAAGGAGCATGGCGGAAGGAGGAAAAAAAGAAAGAGAAAGAAACTTAGTTTTTCTCCTCATTTGTATATTATTGGTCTCTTGCATGATTTTTGAACACCAGTCACAAATGGTTGTTGGTCGGTCTTTTTCCAGCTGATACAATATGTAATTTTGTTTTTCATAATAAAATTACGATTTTTCCCTTGAAAAAAAAAACAACATACCACTGATAGAAGTGAAACATTTGTAACTCATTTGTCTATATATTTTCTCTTTTTAATTATGAAAAGTTAAAAAAAATTTATTAAAAAAAGAAAAGAAGAGAAGAAGTTAGCCTTTATAAGGAATTTTGTAAAGTTTTAGGATTTATGCATCTTTGTTTATAAGTCATTTTTTTTAAATTTTAGGGTTTATGCATCCTTGTTTATAGTCGTTTTTTTAATTTTAGGGGGTGTGCATCCTTGTATCTTTCATATTGTAGGATAAAGGAAATACGACTGCATGAGAGTGTACCGAGTGGGAGAGCTCATCCTCGTCAGCTTCATGGACATGGGATTTCATTTTGTATGCATTTACCAGTTTATGGCAGCAGGGATAACAATATAGCTGGATATATGTTTTATGGATTTATTCTTCGATTTAGAGTTAACGGCAGATTATCCCGTTTATAATTGATGGGTGGCAACAACATCATGAAGGTGAGATCATTGCAGAAATTAGTGATTACTTTTCTGAGTAAAAAAAATCTCATTAATATAAGTGGCTGAGTCAAAGACTTGATTTTTTTGAAAAAATTCTGATTTATATTGAGTACTAGTGTATAACATCAAAATTTTTACATCAGTTTTCATGGATTCTATCTCTTGTCGATGCAATCATGAGATAGAATCCATGAAGACTGGCGTAAAAATTTTTAATGTTACGCACTAGTACTCAATATAAACAAGAATTTTTTCTTACTGAAAAAAACCTCTTTGACTCAGCCATTTATATTAATAAGGTTTTCTAAACATTAATAATCTACCAGTCTGATTGTTTTTTGAAAAGAAGTTACAATTTCTGAGGATTATTTTTCTGAGTTGGGTTTATAATTGGTCATTTTGTGTTAATTATATATTTTGAATATTATAAAAATATAATGGACAAAAAAATCAACTCTTTGATTAGGCCACTTTTCTAAACATCCTTAATCTATCCTTAGATTTAGCCACTTTTCTGAGTTTTTTTTAAGAAGTTATAATTTGCGAAAAATACAAGAAATGTTTGAATTTATTTTTAATGGTAAAAATAGATTGTACGCTCTAAAAAAATTTAGACACCTACGTGACCCCAATAACCTATATTCCAAAAAATCTCTACCAACTTTTTTTTTAAAATCTCTCTATGATTTTCCAAACAAAATTATTGCCTAGTTAAACCACTGCCATCTATTCTAATTTCCTGGGGAATCCTCTACGTCGCCGGCATCAGAGTTTTAGAAGCCAAGCACGTGGCTGCGTAGTTCGATGGATCTGGTGCTGGTGGGATTCACGCCTTGTATTGATTCAGTTGTCTCTATCTTTCTCTGCCACAATCAATTAACTTATCGATAATGTATGATAATGGAGTGCCAACATAGTTCACATATCATGGATAATGTAAACCTTACTGTGGCCCCAGTATTGTTTTTAGATTCTGACCCTACAGAGTATTTTTAAAGATCTGTGAACGATTTGATGTTTAGCAATTTGTATGAGTCATTTTTTTTTTAATTGTAAATTTATGGTTAGACTGGATAGTGATATATGTCTATTAATATTTAAAATATTTTTAAAATTTACAGTAATTTCAAAATTTGCAATTGAATTAAGTTTAGTAATTTGAATTTATCATATTTGCTTGCATCTTTTCTCACTTACTATTATTTGAAGATCAAGTTGAAAAAAACTGAATTATAATATGTAGGCAGTTGAAGAAAGATGAATTATAATATTTAATTCATTTGAAAATCAAGTTGAAAAAAATGAATTATAATATGTAGGCAGTTGAAGAAAGATGAATTATAATATTTAATTCATAAGGTTTGTTAGGTTTTTAGTTTCATTAGCTGACAAGTTCAAATTTTAAATTTGAAAAAAAAAATATACAATTAGTAGTAATACATTCAATATTACATAAGCTTGAAGTTTGGATATATATTGTTCAATATATATCATTTTAAATTTAACAGTGTATATTTTAATTGTTGAGTGTATATTGTTTGTTTCAAATTTTATGGAAAAAAAATTGAAAATGAAAGATAATAGTGAAAACTAAAAAGTATCTTTTCAGGATCTACAAAGTTGGACACATTATAAACAATATGTATTTTGCAGTAATATAATCAATGTTATATAACTCTGAGTATCTATAATTAGATATAAACCTTTAAATGCAATTATGTATTCCCAACATTTAATGCATTACTACTGACAGCATAATGTATTATTGTTAGTTGCATATTATTTACATTTGAAGAAAATTTGAAATTAAAAACGAGCTGTGGAGAATGGGAAACAACTGTAAAAATAAAAATATTCAAACTCCACAAAATTGCCTAAATTATCTTTCATCCAATCTCAAAACCAACTCCAATCCAATCCCAACTTAATATTAAACAAGAATGGTTGAGGAGCCAAGTCCCTCCGAAGAGGCAGTGGACTTTATTATCTTGAATAGCAAATCTGGATAGATCAGATAATTTGATTCGTTCATAGTCGTGTGTGTAGCTAGGGAGTGGTTTTGATAAAAGACACTACAAGCAACGAACCAAGAAACGAGGCTAATTTTCATTGCTCGAAACATCCCTCTGCATGGTAACTATCTTTTCTTTTTTTGTAAATTTGGTGGGACCATACTATTTTCTATTTATAATAAAAGGACAGGCTACCAAATATAATTCTTGCTGTGGCCTCAACTTTCCTGTGGGAAACCAGGTCTTTTGGCCACCTAAAAGCGTGAAAAGCATACCAAAATTGAAATTGTTTCATCCTTCTATACTTAACATGAGTTATATGTCCTCCTACTGCAGTTTCTACATTCATATAACATAAAGGAAGTTCATATACATATAAATAGTGCATCAAAAAGTAAATATTAAAATCAACTAGCCATTAGATGAGGAAACTGGAGCAGGGTCCTTCACTGTTGACCCGGGCATATCAACTTGCTGCATCTGTTGGATCATCTTCTCTATGCGGGCTACCCAATCATCCATTTTACTAATGTGATCTGTTTCCTGATATTGAGCGATCTTAATGTGTTGCAATTGGTCCCGGATGTCCATCAGCAGGTCTTGAATGCGTGATTCTGTCTTTGGCTGGGCTGCCTTAACATGGGCAGGTGGGAAACTCTGCATTGCTTTTGCTAGAAGGAATTTTACTATCCAGTATGTGTGAATAGTTTGATTGAAAAGAGTAAGACGGCCACGGGTATTGCCTGGATCCGAGATAAAGTCTAATATCTCTACTTATGTTTCATTGTCTTCCGGATCAGTCTGTATATCTCTTTCCCAAGCTCGTATTTCTTGGCGCATAGTGGAAGAATTTCCCAATACATAATTAACAGCAAGAATCTCCAGATGCTCTTGATTTGTCTTACGGCCACGTTTCTTTGGGACATGCTCTAACTGGATCTTTTGTTTTCCTTTCTCCGACTCTGACCTTGTACGTCTTTTCCCCATGTCTGGAGGGGTCCTATGCAATAACAGAAAACGGTAGGATGATATAGTGAGGGAGTTTGGACTAGTAAGTAAACCTCCGGTGTAGGTCCTTTGCAAATGTCTATCGTTGCTATCAGTAGAGCATAACAGACAGACCCACAATGCATAGTTTGATAACCAATGCTGATAAACAGAAAGGCTTCCTAGAACGCTGAGACCCGCAGACCCCTGCGCCCTGTAATGGAAAATATGACTGAGAGGAACAAGGCTAATAGCGAGAGACAAAGTCAACCTCTTATTAGCGACAATGGCCAAGCGCACCTGAAAAAAAAAAGTTGTATGTAAAGTAGACAGCGCATGGGAGCTGTGAGGCCGTTTCGGGAAACAACAAATACTCGCCAAGACCTAATTCCTAACAGAACCCCGATGACCACTGGGTGTGCAAGCAGGGGACAGGGAAGTCCAGCATGCGCGGTCCAGGACAGAAAGCCCAACCCAATCTCCCTCCGAGCAAAGCCGAACCTTAAAAAGAAAAATAAGGGACCAGTGCACATGATTCCAATAATTTCCTGAAGCACTGAGCATTATCAAGGGCCATACCCTGCCCGGAATGATAACAAAAGGCAAACTATCGACAAGCTGAAGATAGGGGTCCGGAAAGAAGGGTTGGAATGGGTTTAACAAAGGTGTAAAGAACCAAGTAATCCATAACAAGACCGAGACAGCCATGATTTCCAATAACCAAAACCAATCCAGGCCGAGAAGCATCTTGAAAATAAAAGGAAAGACAGAAACATACCCTGGCAAAGTTGCAAGGTTGGCGGACTGAGTAGTGTTGGGCGTCCTCCTCTACTGGTTCCAAGCGTTTACATGCAATAAGTAGTGCATGAACAAATGGAGTGAGGGAAGGAGGCCCCTTACCTTAACAGAAACCTTCCTTCTCTGCTCTGACAAACCAGCCTGTCGGCAGTGCGAAAAAATCATGAGGAATAACATGGTCGCACACTTCATTGATCGATTGTGGCAGTGCTTCATCAATACTCTTAATTGCCCAGAGGACGGACTGACACCAAGTTGCCACTCCGCTCTGCCACTTGTACACCCCGATCGGGGGGTTGAAGATCCTTACTCGCAATCAACTGGAGGGAATGCAGCTCCACATCCCAGATAGCATCAGTGGGGCGAGCATCTATGGGGCGCTCTGTATGTTGGCACCCCCAATTAGCCAAATAATCCGACGCTGCATTGCCTTTTCGCTGAATGTGGCTTGGAAGTAAATACTGAATCTGTTTCAGTAGTTTGCTTACTTCTTCGATGAGTGCTGCAGTTCTCCACCTTTGCAATATTTTCTCCCAAGGTGTGCCTTGCTGCAGTTTTTAGAGACTACCTATTACCATTGCAGAATCTCCCTCAACAATGATTCTCTGATAGTTTTCTCTGATGGCTATGAAGAGACCTTGCTTGACTGCCATGAGTTCTGCTTCATTATTTGTGGCGTGGCCCAAATCGAATGCATAAAACTAGCAGATTGTCCCCTGAGAATTGCAGAAAATCCCTCCTGAACCTGCTTGCTCGGGATTTCCTTTGGAGGCCCCATCATAATTTAGTTTTAGAAAGCCTAGCTGAGGAGGTAGCCAGTGTTCCTCAATGGATTGATTAGGTGGTCGATACTTCCATAAACCTTTATGAAGCATCTGCGGTTTAAGGTTTAGGTACTCTAATATTTGAGATTCTATACCCTCTGTTTGCCAATCTTCATCTGACCAGCTTTCTACTAAGATGGTTTCTCGAATATTTTCTATAGAGCGCTGCCAAATGTGGTGCATTAGTTGTGCAGTGTCTTGAAAAACTCTGTGATTCCTTTCTTTCCAAATGTTCCAAAGAAGGAAACCATATGAGAGGGTCCATGCTCTATTGATCACTTGACAGTGATATCTTCCTTTTTGCCAATTAGTAACCGTTTCTGGAATGCTATCATTGTTTTTATCCGTTTGCTGAAACAATTGCTCCAAGTTTCTCCAGAGTGGCTGCACCAAGGGGCATGAATTGAGAAGGTGTTCTGTTGTTTCAATCTCAGATTGGCAGAAATGGCATCGAGAAGGGCCTATCATTCCTCATTTCTGCAGGTTCTCCCATGTCAAAATTTTACGATGGCTTACCAGCCATAAGAAGTATTCCACTTTAGGCCAATGTTTCAATGCCCATATTTTTTTCCATAGCAGCCGAACATTGTTCTGAGCTTGTTGGGATTGAATATAATATCCTTCTTTAATTGTGAACTGCCCTTTTGTCGTATAGCCCCATCTGAGGATGTTCGGTCCAGGTACTCTTCTGATTTTGTGAGTTTTGAGTTCTTTATCTAGATTATCCCATTGTTGCATTGTTGAAGCTGTTGTCCACCCATTATTTTCTTTCCATTTCCGCCACAAGTCATTATGGTTGGGCCACCAATAGTGTTGCATGAGCCATTTATTTGGGGTGTTCGTATACAGGAAAATTTCGCCCAAGTCTAGGCGACTAAACAGTTTTTCCCGTTGTTGCCAAGAATCCTCCCAAAAAAGAGCTGTACATCCTTCCCTGATTTCCCAGAAGCTGTGGGTACGAATTAAACATCTATTCATGGCTGCCAGGTTCCAAATTGAGGAGCCTTTTGGGACATTCTCTATCTTCAATCGAGCTGAGATTGTGAGTGGCATGCCATATTTTGTTCTCCAAATGTTTTTCCAAAGGTCTGGCCCTCCCTAGAGCCAGCGCCACCACAGTTTAGCTCCCATCACGTTATTCAAAATGAATGGGTCCCGGAGGCCTAAACCGCCAGCAGCCTTCAACTTCAGTAATTTGTCCCAAGATAAGAGAGCCCATTTCCTATTGGCTTGCACTCCCTGCCATAGAAATTTTTTGAACATGCTGACCAATTGAGTGCAAATCCCTTTCGGGTAGGCCCTTCCGGACAGTTGATATACTGGTAGAGCTTGAAGCACAGATCTTAACATTATAAGGTTTCCAGGTGCATTCAGAACTCTGTAAGCCCAATTTTGTATCCTTTTCTCCACTCTTATGAGGATATCCTGCCAATTTGCGATCCAAATTGGACTTGAATTTAAAAACATACCAAGGTATTTCAATGGGAAGGAGCCTCGTTGAAACCCCAAGGTCCTTGCAAGAAAATTTTGCATTGGAGCAGGACAATTTAAGAAGTACCAGATGCGGCCATAAAGACTTCTAGAATTTTGAGGATGGCTTTGCACTCTTTCAATGTTTCCATACAGAATAATAAGATATCGTCTACAAATTGCTGATGAGTCAACCGAAGGTGAGGTCCCCACAGTTTTAGACCATGTAGTTTCCCTTCTGCTACCTGAGCTTTAATGAGTCTACCTAGTCCTTCTACAACAATGATGAAAAGAAATAGAGAGAGAGAGGGTCACCTTGCCTGAGGCCTCTCGAGCTATTGAATGGAACAGTAGGGCTACCATTCAATAGTATTGAGAAATGCGGGGAGGAAATGAATGAGCGTAACCATTGAAGCCATCTTTCATCAAACCCAAAGGCTCGCATCACCTCTATTAGGTATTGCCAACTTATGCGATCATACGCTTTAGACAAATCCAACTTGATTAATAGCCCTTTTCTTTTGTCTTTTTTGAGGGAATGAATTGCTTCCTGGGCTACCACTATACCATCCAAGATTTGTCTGCCTTTGACAAAACCAATTTGTTCCGAAGAAATTATAGTGGGCAGCAAAGGTTTTAAACGATTTACCATAATAGTGGAGAGAATCTTATAGATAACATTACAGAGGGCTATCGGTCGAAAGCCAACTGGAGTATCTACATTTTGTTGCTTGGGGATAAGGGTAACGAAAGTGGCATTCAAGGCTGGATAGACCATCTTGTTCCTTCTTGATTCTTCCACTACTTCTAGAATATCCGGACCAATGAATGACCAAGCAGCTTTGAAGAATTCACTTGTAAACCCATCAGGCCCCGGGGCTTTATTCTTGGGTAAATGCAAGACCACTTCTTCTACCTCTTGTAATGTAACTGCGCGAAGCAGGGCTAGGTTCTGCTCTCGAGTGATCATTTGAGGGATGTGCACGGTTATCTTCTGAATGGCTGCATGACGGTTTGGAAGTGGTTCCGTAAGAAGATCTTTGAAATGAGTAACCAACTCTCTCTCCATATCTTCATGTTTGATTAATCTCTCTCCATTTGCTGCTTTCAGAGAAAATATTCTGTTATTCTGGCGTCGATGTAGCACAGCCTTGTGGAAAAATTTTGTATTGCGGTCACCTTCTTTGAGCCAGTCCACTCGAGATTTATGTTTCCATAGTATCTCCTCTTGCTTTCGTCGTTCTTCTTGTAGACTGAGAGTACTACCTTCCTGCAGAGCTAACTCCTCTGTTCGACCATGGAGGATTATTTGCTGCTGTATCTCCTTCATTTTTTCCTTCAGTCTAATTTGGTCCTGATGGATATTGCCAAATTCTAAACGATTCCAGCGTTTAATTTCAGCTTTTAATTGTTTGAGGCGAAGCTGGAATGAATGCATCTTGTTATGACCCTGGACAGGATTTGAACACCACCAGTTTTTAACCTTTTCCATAAACCTTGGATCATGTAGCCAAAAGAGTTCAAAGCGGAAAGGTCGGTTATAGCGGCTTGCCTTCACATCAATCTCCAAGCTAATCAGCCAGTGATCTGAGCCCGAGGTAGGAAGAATAGTAGCTTCATAATAGATATCCAAACTCACCAACGCCTCCGTGGCTAAAAAACGATCCAGCCTAGAGGCAATCTGATGCCTCTCTCCCCTGCGATTATTCCAAGTGAACTTTCCATTAACGGTGGGGATATCTACTAAACGTAGGTCATTTAATAATTCGCGAAAAAGAGCCATTTCTGGATCCTCTCTTCTTAGCCGTCCATTTTTTTCAGAGAGGTTCAAAATCATATTGAAATCCCCGCCTAAAAGCCAATATTTTTCATTATGCATAGTATTCAGCATTCGGATACTCTCCAGAAACGTTGCTCGCTCTCCTGGAATAGGAGGTCCATAAACAGCTGAGATGAGGATCCTATCCTCAGATCCAATCTGACGGAAAGTGGCTGTTAAAATTCTGGGAAAGCCTATCTAGCCCTCTGCACTGATATCAGCCACATTACAGAGGATGGCTATTCCCCCCGATGTTCCTACTGAGTCGATAGCCATACCTTCATATTGCATTTTAAAATATTGCAGTATAGACTGAAGCTTTTGCCCATAGACTTTTGTTTCTTGTAATAGCATGACCTGAGGTTTCTCAACTTGCAATTTGTATTTCAAGTGTCACTGCTTACCCTTACTGTTCAGACCTCTAATGTTCCAGGAGAGCACCTTCATTAATAATTTTTAGGCAGTTGTTGAAATACCGTTGTTAACGGTATTATCTTTCGAGTATTAATCAACATTTCTCCAACTAACTGTATTGATTCCTGCAGGGTTCGCCATCCTCGCTTTTTTGCCAGTTTTGAGGGAGGAGGTGCCTTCTTGCTGGCTGATTGGTCTCGTTCTTGAGCTTCTTGCTTGGCTTGCATAGTGAGATAATGCTCAAACGTTTCTTTATACAATTTCTTCTGTTCTGCCGGAATGAATCGATCGTCAAGATTTCTCCATTCAAACAAGAGTCGCTTCAAAAGTTTCTCTTCTGCACTCAAATCTTCTTTAGGTTGTTCTACTTCCATCGGAATAAGTTCTTGCAGCGTACTGTCTTCAGGCATATCCATTTCCTGCCCTGCTTTGCGCTTTGAGGATTGGTTTTTCTGTGGAATCTCCGCATGTCCGTCCACTGGGCCTTCTGCTGCAATCTCAGAGACTGATGGTTCACCTTATTCTTGTAATACTTCGTACCTATTTGCTGTTGTTTTTGAGCCAGGAGGGTTTTGTTTCGTAGCCGAACCCGAGACTGCATTCCCTAAACGAGGAGGACGTTTTTTAGCAGTAACCAGAACAAACCCCTCTTCATCCTGTCGGGGTTGTGTTAGACTCCTATACCAATAGGTGTCATTTTTCATGATTGTCTTGATTGAACTATGGAATATGTTCAAACCTTTTTCTTGAGCAAAGGTGTTCCATATTCTTGAAAAACCAAAAAAAAAAATAATTTAAAAAATGTAAAGAGGGTATACCCTAAAAGAAAAATCAAAGGGTAAAAAGAATAAAAATGGCCAAAAAGTAAAAGAAATGAACCCCATTAAAAAGAAAGGCCAAGGAAAGTGTGCAAGTCTAAATGCCACTACTTTTTACTCTGATGTAATAAACAAATTGTGTGCAACTTGTATTTTATGCCACAATTCATGAATAGTCAAACTGTTTAAGCTTGGCTAGTTCATTTTTCAATTTCAAGTTGTAGAATAGAGAATAAATATCTGACCAAACAGTTTAATCTTGGCAGATAAGTAGATAGGTAGAGTTAATAAAAGGTGCTCAACAGTTTAATCTGAGCCCTTGGATGCAATAAGTGTAGAATTAGATAGATTTGCCTTGTAAAAGAAAACAAGATTGAAAAGGGTTTGCAAGTCTAAATGCACCCTAATAAAGAAGAGAAAATGGTAGTAGTAGATAGGGTAGGTAGATGGTGCTGCAAAGTGTTATCTGATGAATGATGCTGCTACATGTTTTTGATCCTTTACTTTCATCACAAATACTGAAGCAGGAAATACACTGGAAAATCACAGCAAGCAAAGTCAAAATCATTAACTTCCCTCATCACTTTCCCCTTAAAGTTTTACTAATTTCCCCCAAAGTACTAGGGTACTTGGAGATCAAAAGGGCTCAAGGCATTTCCTTGACTTTTGGAGGGACCGTACCCTCGGCCTAATGATCAAAAAGACCTAAGTACTTGAGATAATTCATCATCATAATCATTCACCTCTGACCTTTTCCTAAGTGAAATCTCATTTTGCTTAGGAAAATTATGCAAAAATTCCATAAAAATCCCTCAAAATAACTTACTATTCTAAGTTCAAGTGTGGAAAATGAGATATTGCAATTTACTTCAGAAATTGTCACTTTCTTAGATGTGCAAAGTTTTTTGAGTTCCCTTGTCCCTTTGTCATATTTATGTTTAACTCTATTTTACTAAATCCCTAGTGAAATGCCCTATCCTAAGTATATAACTCCTTTTATATAAATATCCGAAAACCCATTTATTATAATGTTTTAACCAAAGTATTTACCTCCCAAATATTCATTAAAACCCGCTTCTACAAGCCCTTTGGTTAAAATATATCGTTATATTATAGTCCCGCCCCTATGATAAGTTAACTACATTGGTTAATTGATCATATAATAAAAAAATATATATAAGAAAAAACTTTAAACATATAATTCTATATGTTTAAATGCAAAAAAGGATAAAAACCCAAAGTTTGTTTTTAAAACCAAAACCTTGGAAAGATCCTATGCCACCGTGGCCCATCCACCTGGCATTCCACCCGACTTTTCAACCATCCAATGAAATCCCGCCGCAACCCTTTTTTCATTATAAATATGGGATTAATTAGTTATCTGAACTAATTAATAACCTTCCATTCACCAATTAAAAGCCTCCCGGGGTGATTAAATTAAACATTAATTGTTTCAAAACCCGACGGGCCCACACCTTAAACCTTCGCTTACTCCATGTCCTTTTCCACCGTTGGATCGCCCTTCCGCAGATCGACGCTCCACGTCAATCCCGCTACCCATCCTTTGTCAGAGTTTTAACGCGCGGGGGATTGGTGGTATTTGACCAGTCCTCCGTCCACGTGGCAACGATCCAATGGAATCGCTCCCCCCGCGATCAATACCACCTTTGCCAATAAGCGGTGCGGGGACTAACCACTTACCGCCCGACCCCCCTGCCCCACGTCAGCCCGTACCAAAGTGACGCCACTCCTCGAAAAACTAAAAACCCCTTTTTTGACTTTGGAAATAAAACAAATTCACGTGTTTTTATGTCATTCATCATTTGAACGCGACTGTGCTTTCCGCTACGAATTTCAAATTTCCACTGAAATCCACTGTTCAATTCGATTTCCCTCCAGAATTCCGCCAGACCTGTGTTCAAGCATCATCCTGCTACCGCCTGATACCTGTTAAAAGCCAGTTTTCCTCCAAGAACAGGTATTTATCTTATAGCGCTCAGAAACTCCAAAAGAAAGTTTGTTTTCCTCGTTTTCCACTGGATTAGTGATTAAATCTTATCACTGAGATCATTCCCTGAGGTTTTAAAACTGTGAATTGTTCCCTTGAAACTGCAATTGTGTTAATTTCCTTCATTTAAATTGAAATTGCACCCGGCCTGTGAAGAAAACCCAGAAACTTTCGTTTTGAATCCACAAGAACCAAAATGGAAGCCCCGGCAGCCCTGAATGTGACTCCATTGAATGCCCCCCACAGAGAGTTAGAATATTTGCCTTTAGTAGATAAAGATTTTCAGATTAAAGATTTGCATTTTGATGAAAGTCCCCTTCTAAGTTATTGTCGCTGCAGAGACGATTATTCAAAGGGGCAATATGTCATTGGGTTGTGGGAATCCAATCTCCCGAGATATCTCATCCCCTCAGTCATTTCTTTCCCATAAATCATCCACTATTGCCATTCTAACTATGATCCCACTCAGAGAGCTGTAATATCCCCTGACCAGAGTGTTCTTTTCCCCATTACTCCCCAGGCTATCAATGCAATGCTACATTTTGAACCTGATCAAGAGCTAACTCCTTTGTCTATGGAAGAATTGCTTGAAAAATCTACTCGGTTGTCCCCTGAAGAGGTAATCAGAAGATCACATCCTTGGATAAACAATCTTAATACTAGTCATAAGATTTGTTTACTCCAATATTGTTATCAAATCTATTCAAACAGAGGTTAGAAAGCATAACAGCTAAAGAGTATCAGTGGTTAAAGTGTATCAGGTAAAAGTCAGTAAAAGTTAAAATGAAGTTACAGAGCAGTCAAAAGTAAACAGTAAAAGTAAATACAGAAGGCAGTAAAATGGTAAAAAGAGATGAGAATACTTTCACCAATAGTGAGGTTTGTCTAAAGTGAAAGTAAAACAGTCAAAAGAGCAAGAAAGTAAAAAGATGAAAAAACATAACAAAAAGGAACATTTTTGCAGAAATTGCATATTTTAGTCATAGTTTTGCAGAAACTATTGTGATCAATAAAAGATTAATTTTACAAAACTGAAGGAGGTTTATGTTCTTAAGAGGGCCATCTACAAAAACCTCTCTCACTTTTCTAACAGCTATTATGGTTTTGGAAATATTAAACAATGATGGAAAGCACTTTTTGCAGAAAATACCAGTTAAGTTATCATTTTGCAGAGAATATTGTGGCCAATCCAAAATACATATTACAAAACTGAAGGAGGTTTTTGTTGATAAGAGACCCATCTACAAAAACCTATCTCATTTTTTGGACATTGAGTTCAGACTGAGAGATACATGCACATCTTTAGAGGCTATTTTTCAGACTCTGTAAAACTCTGTTTTACACATCTTTTTGCAGAGCCTATTGCGCATAGCTGGAGAGGAATTTTAGGAAAGTGAAAGAGGTTTATCTCAAAAGAATATTTATATACAATAACCTCTTTAACTTTTTACATATCTATTATGGATTGAGAAATACAAAGATATCATTGGACCCCAAGTTTGCAGAATTGTTGGAGCAGATTGCATAAAGAAAGGAAGCAGTTAGTGACTTGGATGCCTCATCATCAACTAAGAGTTGGATCAAATTCGAATTCTCCTCTTTGTCATCACCTATCCATACAAAATAGTGCCAAATAGATGCATTATTTTGAGTGTCCTTTAATTAAGTTCTATTTATGTAAATAGTTGGAGAGATTTGTGAACCGATTTTGATATTTGTTTCAAGATATTTTAGTTTAGAATTTGTATAAATACTCCACTCTTGGAAGCATTTGGGGTGGATTCTATTACTCTGCTGTAACATTGAGATTTTCGGAATAAAATCATTTTGGAGAAATTTATTCGTGGCTTACTGGATGACGATTTGAAGTGCAGGACTTTTTGCAGGATTCATGTGTTGGACTGCAGTTCAATAAGTCTTTCTACCTTTGTCTTAAGTTTTTATCAGTTTATAATATCGCTATGTCCATTTCTGAATAATTTACATAAAGGATTGAATCAGAATTTACTTAATTGTACTCTGATTTCAGATGTGATTGTTCTTAATGTTTTCCTCTGAATTAGTTATAAGCTTGAATTCTTAAATGCTCTTGCTTTGCTAATTTAAACATTGTTGATTACTATAATAAAGAATTCTTCATTGCTCTTTGTTTGTAGTCATCTCATTTTCTTTCTTTTGAACATGGTGAAAGATTCTTAGCTGCCTTTCATCCCTTCAAAATCATCTCATCCACTTTAAATTTTAAGGATTGTTCTCTGTCTAGCTATCTTGCCCTGTAAAGCCATCTTGTGTGTAGAATAGAAATCCAGTAAAGCCATCCTTTGACTCCATAGCCCAATGGACTGAAAGCCCTCAACCTTGCCCTTAGTTTGTGGATTCCACCATTTTCCCAAAACAAACTCTTGAATCTATAACTAGCCTAAAACCTTCTGAGAACAAAGATAAATTATAAAGAGAGAGCCCTCTCTGGATGCAGATTGGCTAGATTCTGCATCTAAAAGGTTGGTTTGTGGTTACCTCGGGTATACTTTCCTCTTACACAACTTCTAGGAAAACCTGAGTGATAACATAGTGGCGACTCCACTAGGGATCGAATCATTTTATTGATACTATTGTTTTATTTATAAGCTATGGACAGAGTCTGAAGATCAGCCAGGTAGCCTTTGAAATTGCTTTTGCTCTGCAATTGCAAAAGTAAATAAAAGCTGCTTCAGTCTATCTCTGATTTGGCTTATACATTGAACCTTAGTTTCAAATGTTTAATCAGACTCTCTAGTTTAATAAATCTTTGAGAAAATTTTAATTAAAAATCTTAAATTTCTTGAAGAGTTTGTAGAAGTTGTTTTGAAAATTCACAAAAATTTAGTTTCTGAAGAACTAACTTTCTCTTCAGAATTGTTTTACAGGTTTAGATCTGATCTATGATGGTGGACAGGGATCAGACACAGAAAGGTTAAAATCATCCACCTGGCGACTCCAAATCCATTTCACAATCAAGACTCCACTGGAGGAATGAACCTGGAAGAACAATATGGAAAGATCGGGCTTTCAACTTGGATCTTAATCCAAGACATTATGTTCTTTCACGTTAAGAATGGTTTTCAATATGTATTGTATTTTATATAAGGATCTAACTTGGTTTTATAGATATTGTGGCCTTTCATTATGGCTGATTTTCAAGATGATCCAAGAATAAAACGAAGATATGCTCCTATGAGCAGAGATCACATACATGGATTTCCACACAAACTACCGAAGGTAAATTGGGGTGAAAATCTACCCATGTTTCAAGATGAGAATATTGATGATCCTTTACTACATCTCATTAAATTTCATATACACTCATCAAGATTGAAGGGTGATTGGCATGAGGATTGCCTCATGAAGATATTCATGGGAACCTTATAAGGAAAAGCAAGGGAATGGTACGAAGCTCTCAAACCTGCAAGTTTGTTTTCTCTAAAAGATTTTCATAAGGTATTTTATGAGCATTACAAAAAAGATTTTCCATCTTTATCATTAGCTGAAAATTGTTGTGATCAAGCTGAAGATCTTATAAATTACCTTAAAAATATTGATGAAGATTTTGGAAATTGGTCTCCTAAAGATTTATTAGAAGAAGTCCAAAACTTTCATTCTCAAGTTAAATGTCATAATAATCAAGAGGAGTTAAACAAAGATGAAATAAGTCAGGAGATAAATCAATATCCACAAAACCCCTCTGTATTAACAAATTATGTTTCATTTAATGTTTTGAATGGAGTTAAAGACAATAATCAACCTCATGATCAACTTTTAGATAAGGGAAAAAACAATTGTCATTTCAATCTAAGAATTCAGAGATTCCCACCCCCCCTCACCGAAGAAGAAATCAATTTGCTTCTAAACATGCAACCATCCTTAAAATATTTACATAATGAAGAAATTGTTTCTACTTCTTCTAATGTTGATGAATGTACAAGGGTTTTTATCCATGAAGGGACAGAAGAACAAGTTGATGCTTATGTTATTCTACCTTCACAAAAAGGCCCATTACTTGATAGTACTCCTATTGAGAAAAATAATGACTTTCAAATAGAATGCAACCAATATAATCAAGATGTATTGGGATTGTTGGAAGAGAAATATGTTGATCCAATATTTATAATTGATGACATTCCTTATTCTGACAATTTTCCTAAATATGATCAGTATGATGATAATTATGATAATTTCACAAAACAATCACTAGCTATTTTGAGGGATGAGATATTAAAACTTCAGCTTGATGAGGATTTTCTAAGGGATTTCTTTCTTCTTGTTAAATCAAGAAAATGTTCTCCTCAAATTAAAAAATGGCTTCTTGATATAATTTCTGAAAATTATGAAAATGAAATCAAACTTTTGCATTCTCAAATTCAGTCATACAATTTCCGAAATCCTAAAGAATTCTTTGAAAATCTTCCTTCTCCAAAGCAAGAGGAAATTGTACTATCTTTTGACTTGCATATTGAAGATGATTATTCTTTCAAACACAAGACTGAACAAATAAGTTCATGGACTAATATTCATAATTCAATTGAACAATTAGTCATTGAAGGCCTAGAAGTAAATAACATACATCATGCTTTTATTGATCCTATATCAGATTATATGGAGAATCTTTTGAGCCCAAATTTGCAAACATGTTTTCTCTATAAGGATCAAATACATCAAAAGTGGCATTTACACATCATATCATTTATTATAAAGGCACATGATCATAACATACTTCCAATTTTGATCACAAGCAATCAAGTTATCCATTTATTTTTACAACTACTTGATTGGCTTCATTGGCATTTTTGTATTACCTGATTCAATAAGACTTTTAGTAGATTAGAATAGGTAAATGAGTGCTAATAAGCTCAGAATTTTTGAGCATTTTTTTTAGTTGTCAATTTTCAGCTAGTTTTTCATTAAGTTGGTTTGAAAATTTTTGTGTGTTGTTTTAGTTTCAGATCAGATTTCAGGTTGCAGAAAAAGGACTATATTCAGTTCAAGATTTCCAACTAGGAAACGCAGTTTTGACTGGATGGTGACTTACTGAAGTTGAAGCCCGAAGTGAAGGCCCTAAGCTTCAGAAGTTTTACTATCATATATACAATAAAGCTACCAGAAGAAGGAGATTACATGGTTTAGTTTGAAGACATTTTGAGGCAACTGACCTACTCTTCTTGACTTTTCACAAGGAAAAGCCATCCCCAAGTGGAGCCAGTGTTAGACTCCTATACCAATAGGTGTCATTTTTCATGATTGTCTTGATTGAACTATGGAATATGTTCAAACCTTTTTCTTGAGAAAAGGTGTTCCATATTCTTGAAAAACCAAAAAATCAAATAATTTAAAAAATGTAAAGAGGGTATACCCTAAAAGAAAAATCAAAGGGTAAAAAGAATAAAAATGGCCAAAAAGTAAAAGAAATGAACCCCATCAAAAATAAAGGCAAAGGAAAGTGTGCAAGTCTAAATGCCACTACTTTTTACTCTGATGTAATAAAAAAATTGTGTGCAACTTGTATTTTATGCCACAATTCATGAATAGTCAAACTGTTTAAGCTTGGCTAGTTCATTTTTCAATTTCATGTTGTAGAATAGAGAATAAATATCTGACCAAACAGTTTAATCTTGGGAGATAAGTAGATAGGTACAGTTAATAAAAGGTGCTCAACAGTTTAATCTGAGCCCTTGGATGCAATAAGTGTATAAAAATAGATAGATTTATCATGTAAAAAGAAAAGGTTGAAAAGGGTTTGCAAGTCTAAATGCACCCTAATAAAGAAGAGAAAATGGTAGTAGTAGATAGGGTAGGTAGATGGTGTTACAAAGTTTTATCTAATGAATGATGCTGCTAAATGTTTTTAATCCTTTAATTTCATCACAAATACTGAAGCATGAAATACACTGGAAAATCACAGCAAGCAAAGTCAAAATCATTAACTTCCTTCATCACTTTCCCCTTAAAAAGCTTTAATAATTTCCCCCAAAGTACTAAGGATTTTGGAGATCAAAGGGGCTCAAGGCATTTCCTTGACTTTTGGAGGGACCGGACCCTCGGCCTAATGATCAAAAAAGACCTAAGTGCTTGAGATAATTCATCATTATAATCATTCATCTTTAACCTTTTCCTAAGTAAAATCTCATTTTGCTTAGGAAAATTATGCAAAATTCCATAAAAATCCCTCAAAATAACTTACTATTCTAAGTTTAAGTGTTGAAGATGAGATATTGCAATTTACTTCAGAAATTGTCACTTTCTTAGATGAGCAAAGTGTTTTGAGTTCCCTTGTCCCTTTGTCATATTAATGTTTAACTCTAGTTACTAAATCTCTAGTGAAAATGCCTTATCCTAAGTATATAATTCCTTTTAAGTTAATATTCCAAAAACCCCTCTATTATGTTTTAACCAAAGTATTTACTTCCCAAATATTCATTAAAAACCCGCTTCATATGCCCTTTGGTTAAATATATCCTTATATCATAGTTCCGCCCTTATGGTAATTAACTACATCGGTTAATTGATCATATAATAAAAAAAATATATATAAAGAAAAACTTTAAACATATAATTCTATATGTTTAAATGCAAAAAAGGATAAAAACCCGAAGTTTGTTTAAAACCAAAACCTTGGTTTTCCCCTATGCCCTTGTGGCCCATACACGGCATTCCACCGAACTTTTCAACCATCCAATGAAATCCCGCCCGCAACCCTTTTTTCGTATAAATATGCGATTAATTAGTTATATTTGAACTAATTAATAACCTTCCATTCACCCGATTAAAAGCCTCCTCGAGGGTGATTAAATTAAACATTAATTTTTCAAAAACCCGACGGGGCCGCACCTTAAACCTTCGCTTACTCTATGTCATTTTCAATAGTTGGATCGTCCTGTGAGATTCGACGCTCCTCGGCAATTCCGCTACCCATCCTTTGTCAGATTTTTAACGCGCGGGGACTTGGCGGTATTTGACTAGTCTCCCGTCCACGTGTCGATACTCTTATGGAATTGCTGCCCGCTCGTCCAATACCAACTTTGTCCATAAGCGGTGCGGGGACTAACCGCTTACCGCCCGGCCCCCCTGCCCCACGTCAGCCCGTACCAAAGTGACGTCACTCCTCGAAAAACTAAAAACCCCTTTTTTGACTTTGGAAATAAAAAAAATTCGCGTGTTTTTATGTCATTTTCATCATTTGAACGCGACTGTGCTTTCCGCTACGAATTTCAAATTTCCACTGAAATCCACTGTTCAATTCGATTTCGCTCCAGAATTCCGCCAGACCTGTGTTCAAGAATCATCCTGCTACCGCCTGATACCTGTTAAAAGCCAGTTTTCCTCCAAGAACAGGTATTTATCTTATAGCGCTCAGGAACTCCAAAAGAAAGTCTGTTTTCCTCGTTTTCCACTGGATTAGTGATTAAATCTTATCACTGAGATCATTCCCTGAGGTTTTAAAACTATGAATTGTTCCCTTGAAACTGCAATTATGTTAATTTCCTTCATTTAAATTGAAATTGCACCCGGCCTGTGAAGAAAACCCAGAAACTTCCGTTTTGAATCCACAAGAACCAAAATGGAAGCCCCAGCAGCCCTGAATGTGACTCTATTGAATGCCCCCCACAGAGAGTTAGAATATTTGCCTTTAGTAGATAAAGATTTTCAGATTTTCAGATTTGCATTTTGATGAAAGTCCCCTTCTAATTTATTGTCGCTGCAGAGACGATTATTCAAAGGGGCAATATGTCATTGGGTTGTGGGAATCCAATCTCCCAAGATATCTCATCTCCTTAGTCATTTCTTTCCCAGAAATTATCCACTATTGCCATTCTAACTATGATCTGACTCAAAGAGCTGTAATATCCCCTGACCAAAGTGTTCTTTTTCCCCATTACTCCCCAATATATCAATGTGATGCTCCATTTTGAACCTGGTCAAAACCTCACTCCCTTGTCCATTGGGGAATTGCTTGAAAAATCTACTCGGTTGTCCTCTGAAGAGGTGATCAGAAGATCACATCCTTGGATAAACAGTCTTAATACTAGTCATAAGATTTGTTTACTCCAATATTGTTATCAAATCTATTCAAACAGAGGTTAGAAAGCATAACAACTAAAGAGTATCAGTGGTTAAAGTGTATCAGGTAAAAGTCAGTGAAAGTTAAAATGAAGTTACAGAGCAGTCAAAGGTAAACAGTAAAAGTAAATACAGAAGGCAGTAAAATGGTAAAAATAGATGAGAATAATTTCACCAATAGTGAGTTTTGTCTAAAGTGAAAGTAAAACAGTCAAAAGAGCAAGAAAGTAAAAAGATGAAAAAACATAACAAGAAGGAACATTTTTGCAGAAATTGCATATTTTAGTCATAGTTTTGCAGAAACTATTGTGATCAATCCAAGATGAATTTTACAAAACGGAAGGAGGTTTATGTTCTTAAGAGGGCCATCTACAAAAACCTCTCTCACTTTTCTAACAACCATTATGGTTTTGGAAATATTAAACAATGTTGGAAAGCACTTTTTGCAGAAAAATCCTGTTAAGTCATCATTTTTCAGAGAATATTGTGGCCAATTAGAAATACATTTTACAAAACTGAAGGAGGTTTTTGTTCCTACGAGACCCATCTACAAAAACCTCTCTCAGTTTTTCCACAGTAATTTCAGGCTGAGAGATACATGCACATCTTTAGAGTCTATTGTTCAGACTCTGTAAAACTCTGTTTTACACATCTTTTTGCAGAGCCTATCGTGAACAGCTGGAGAGGAATTTTAGGAAAGTGAAAGAGGTTTATCTCAAAAACATATTTATCTACAATAACCTCTTTCACCTTTTACATATCTATTACGGATGGAGAAATAAAAAGATATCATTGGACCCCAATTTTGCAGAATTGTTGGAGCAGAATGCACAAAGAAAGGAAGCAGTTAGTGACTTGGATGCCTCATCATCAACTAAGAGTTGGATCAAATTCGAATTCCCCTCTTTGTCATCACCTATCCATACAAAATAGTGCCAAATAGATGCATTAGTTTGAGTGTCCTTTAATTAAGTTCTATTTATGTAAATAGTTGGAGAGATTTGTGAACCAATTTTGATATTTGTTTCAAGATATTTTAGTTTAGAATTTGTATAAATACTCCACTCTTGGAAGCATTGGTGGTGGATTCTATTACTTTGCTGTAACATTGAGATTTTCAGAATAAAAGCATTTTGGAGAAATTTATTCGTGGCTTACTGGATGACGATTTGAAGCTCAGGACTTTTTGCAGGATTCATGTGTTGGACTGCAGTTCAATAAGTCTTTCTACCCTTGTCTTAAGTTTTATATCAGTTTATAATATCATTATGTCCATTTCTGAATAATTTACATAAAGGATTGAATCAGAATTTACTTAATTGTACTCTGATTTCAGATGTGATTGTTCTTAATGTTTTCCTCTAAATTGGTTATAAGCATGAATTCTTAAATGCTCTTGCTTTGCTAATTTAAAAACATTGTTGATTACTATAATAAAGAATTCTTCATTGCTATTTGTTTGTAGTCATCTCATTTCTTTCTTTTGAACATGGTGAAAGATTCTTAGCTACCTTTCATCCCTTCAAAATCATCCCATCCACTTTAAATTTTAAGGATTGTTCTCTGTCTAGCTACCTTGCCCTGTAAAGCCATCTTGTGTGTAGAATAGAAATCCAGTAAAGCCATCCTTTGACTCCATATCCCAATGGACTGAAAACTTTCAACCTTGCCCTTAGTTTGTGGATTCCACCATTTTTCAAACAAACTCTTGGATCTATACCTAGCCTAAAACCTTCTAAGAACAAAGATAAATCATAAAGAGAGAGCCCTCTCTGGATGCAGATTGGCTAGATTCTGCATCCGAAGGTTGGTTTGTGGTTACCTCGGGTATACTTTCCTTTTCCACAACTTCAAGGAAAACCTGAGTGATAACATAGTGGCGACTCCACTGGGGATCTGAATCATTTTATTGATACTATTGTTTGATTTATAAGCTATGGACAGAGTCTGAAGATCAGCCAGGTAGCCTTTGAAATTGCTTTTGCTCTGCAATTGCAAAAGTAAATAAAAGTTACTTCAGTCTATCTCTGATTTAGCTTATACATTGAACCTTAGTTTCAAATGTTTAATCAGACTCTCTAGTTTAATAAATCTTTGAGAAAATTTTAATTAAAAATCTTAAATTTCTTGAAGATTTTGTAGAAGTTGTTTTGAAAATTCACAAAATTTAGTTTCCTGAAGAACTAACTTTCTCTTCAGAATTATTTTACAGGTTTATATCTGATCTATGATGGTGGACAGGGATCAGACACACAAAGGTTAAAATCATCCACCTGGCGACTCCAAATCCATTTCACAATCAAGACTCCACTGGAGGAATGAACCTGGAAGAACAATATGGAAAGATCAGGCTTTCAACTTGGATCTTAATCCAAGACATTATGTTCTTTCTCGTTAAGATTCAATATGTATTGTATTTTATATAAATATCTAACTTGGTTGTATAGATAAAGTGGCTTTTCATTATGGCTAATTTTCAAGATGATCCAAGAATAAAACGAAGATATGCTCCCATGAGCAGAGATCACATACCTGGATTTCCACACAAACTACCGAAGGTAAATTGGGGTGAAAATCTGCCCATGTTTCAAGATGAGAATATTGATGATCCTTTACTACATCTCATTAAATTTCATATACACTCATCAAGATTGAAGGGTGATTGGCATGAGGATTGCCTCATGAAGATATTCATGGGAACCTTAGAAGGAAAAGCAAGGGAATGGTATGAAGCTATCAAACCTGCAAGTTTGTTTTCTCTAAAAGATTTTCATAAGGTATTTTATGAGCATTACAAAGAAGATTTTCCATCTTTATCATTAGCTGAAAATTGTTGTGATCAAGCTGAAGATCTTATACATTACCTTAAAAATATTGATGAAGATTTTGCAAATTGGTCTCCTGAATATTTATTAGAAGAAGTCCAAAACTTTCATTCTCAAGTTAAATATCATAATAATCAAGAGGAGTTAAACAAAGATGAAATAAGTCAGGAGATAAATCAAGATCCAAAAAACCCCTCTGTATTAACAAATGATGTTTCATTTAATGTTTTGAATGAAGTTAAAGAAAATAATCAACCTCATGATCAATTTTTAGATAAGAGAAAAAACAATTGTCATTCCAATCTAAGAATTCAGAGATTCCCACCCCCTCTCACCGAAGAAGAAATCAATTTGCTTCTAAACATGCAATCATCCTTAAAATATTTACATAATGGGGAAATTGTTTCTACTTCTTCTAATGTTGATGAATGTACAAAGGTTTTTATCCATGAAGGGATAGAAGAACAAGTTGATGCTCATGTTATTCTACCTTCGCAAAAAGGCCCATTACTTGATAGTACTCCTATTGAGAAAAATAATGGCTTTCAAATAGAATGCTACCAATCTAATCAAGATGTATTGGGATTGTTGGAAGAGAAATATGTTGATCCAATGTTTATAATTGATGACATTCCTTATTCTGAATATTTGCCTAAATATGATCAGTATGATGATAATTTTGATAATTTCACAAGACAATCACTAGCTATTTTGAGGGATGAGATATTAGAACTTCAGTTTGATGAGGATTTTCTAAGAACTTTCTTTCTTATTTTGAAATCAAGAAAATATTCTCCTAAACTGAAAATATGTGTTCTCAAGATCATCTCTGAAAATTATGAAAATGAAATCAAACTTTTGCATTCTCAAATTCAGTCATACAATTTTCGAAATCCTAAAGAATTATTTGAAAATCTTCCTTCTCCAAAGCAAGAGGAAATTGTACTATCTTTTGACTTGCATATTGAAGATGATTATTCTTTCAAACACAAGACTGAAGAAATAAGTTCATGGACTAATATTCATAATTCAATTGAACAATTAGTCATTGAAGGCCTAGAAGTAAATAACATACATCATGCTTTTATTGATCCTATATCAGATTATATGGAGAATCTTTTGAGCCCAAATTTGCAAACATGTTTTCTCTATAAGGATCAAATACATCAAAAGTTGTCTTTACACATCATATCATTTATTATAAAGGCACATGATCATAACATACTTCCAATTTTGATCACAAGCAATCAAGTTATCCATTTATTGTTACAGCTACTTGATTGGCTTCATTGGCATTTTTGTATTACCTAATTCAATAAGACTTTTAGTAGATTAGAATAGGTAAATGAGTGCTAATAAGCTCAGAATTTTGAGCATTTTTTTTTAGTTGTCAATTTTCAGCTAGTTTTTCATTAAGTTGGTTTGAAAATTTTTGTGTGTTGTTTTAGTTTCAGATCAGATTTCAGGTTGCAGAAAAAGGACTATATTCAATTCAAGATTTCCAACTGGAAAACGCAGTTTTAATTGGCCGGTGACTTACTGAAGTTGAAGCCCGAAGTGAAGGCCCTAAGCTTCAGAAGTTTTACTATCATATATACAATAAAGCTACCAAAAGAAGGAGATTACATGGTTTAGTTTGAAGACATTTTGAGGCAACTGACCTGCTGTTCTTGACTTTTCACAAGGAAAAGCCATCCCCAAGTGGAGCCAGTGTTAGACTCCTATACCATTAATAGGTGTCATTTTTCATGATTGTCTTGATTGAACTATGGAATATGTTCAAACCTTTTTCTTGAGCAAAGGTGTTCCATATTCTTGAAAAACCAAAAAATCAAATAATTTAAAAAATGTAAAGAGGGTATACCCTAAAAGAAAAATCAAAGGGTAAAAAGAATAAAAATAGCCAAAAAGTAAAAGAAATGAACCCCATCAAAAAGAAAGGCCAAGGAAAGTGTGCAAGTCTAAATGCCACTACTTTTTACTCTCATGTAATAAACAAATTGTGTGCAACTTGTATTTTACGCCACAATTCATGAATAAGTCAAACTGTTTAAACTTGACTTACTCATATTTCAATTTCATGTTGTAGATTAGAGAATAAATATCTGACCAAACAGTTTAATCTTGGCAGATAAGTAGATAGGTAAAGTTAATAAGAGGTGCTCAACAGTTTAATCTGAGCCCTTGATGTAATAAGGGTAGAATTAGATAGATTTGCCTTGTAAAAAGAAGATTGAAAAGGGTTTGCAAGTCTAAATGCACCCTAATAAAGAAGAGAAAATGGTAGTAGTAGATAGGGTAGGTAGATGGTGTTACAAAGTTTTATCTGATGAATGATGCTGCTAAATGTTTTTAATCCTTTAATTTCATCACAAATACTGAAGCAGGAAATACACTGGAAAATCACAGCAAGCAAAGTCAAAATCATTAACTTCCTTCATCACTTTCCCCTTAAAAAGCTTTACTAATTTCCCCCAAACTACTAAGGTTTTTGGAGATCAAAGGGGCTCAAGGAATTTCCTTGACTTTTGGAGGGACCGGACCCTCGGCCTAATGATCAAAAAAGACCTAAGTACTTGAGATAATTCATCATTATAATCATTCATCTTTAACCTTTTCCTAAGTAAAATCTCATTTTGCTTAGGAAAATTATGCAAAATTCCATCAAAATCCCTCAAAATAACTTACTATTCTAAGTTTAAATGTTGAAGATGAGATATTGCAATTTTACTTCAGAAAATATCACTTTCTTAGATGAGCAAAGTGTTTTGAGTTCCATTGTCCCTTTCTCATATTAATGTTTAACTCTATTTTACCAAATCCCTAGTGAAATGCCCTATCCTAAGTATATAGCTCCTTTTATATAAATATCCGAAAACCCATTTATTATAATGTTTTAACCAAAGTATTTACCTCCCAAATATTCATTAAAACCCGCTTCTACAAGCCCTTTGGTTAAAATATATCATTATATTAAAGTCCCGCCCCTATGATAAGTTAACTACATCGGTTAATTGATCATATAATAAAAAATATATATAAGAAAAAACTTTAAACATATAATTCTATATGTTTGAATGCAAAAAAGGATAAAAACCCAAAGTTTGTTTTTAAAACCAAAAACTTCGGAAAAAACCCCCATGCCACCATGGCCCATCCACTTGGCATCCCACCCGACACTTTAACTATAATCAAATCCCGCCGCAACCCTTTTTTCATTATAAATATGGGATTAATTAGTTATCTGAACTAATTAATAACCTTCCATTCACCAATTAAAAGCCTCCCGGGGTGATTAAATTAAACATTAATTGTTTCAAAAACCCGACGGGCCCGCACCTTAAACCTTCGCTTACTCCATGTCCTTTTCCACCGTTGGATCGTCCCTCCGCAGATCGACGCTCCACGTCAATCCCGCTACCCATCCTTTGTCAGAGTTTTAACGCGCGGGGGATTGGTGGTATTTGACCAGTCCTCCGTCCACGTGGCAACGATCCAATGGAATCGCTTCCCCCGCGATCAATACCACCTTTGCCAATAAGCGGTGCGGGGACTAACCGCTTACCGCCCGGCCCCCCTGCCCCACGTCAGCCCGTACCAAAGTGACGTCACTCCTCGAAAAACTAAAAACCCCTTTTTTGAATTTGGAAATAAAACAAATTCGCGTGTTTTTATGTCATTTTCATCATTTGAACGCGACTGTGCTTTCCGCTACGAATTTCAAATTTCCACTGAAATCCACTATTCAATTCGATGTCGCTCCAGAATTCCGCCAGACCTGTGTTCAAGCATCATCCTGCTACCGCCTGATACCTGTTAAAAGCTAGTTTTCCTCCAAGAACAGGTATTTATCTTATAGCGCTCAGAAACTCCAAAAGAAAGTCTGTTTTCCTCGTTTTCCACTGGATTAGTGATTAAATCTTATCACTGAGATCATTCCCTAAGGTTTTAAAACTATGAATTGTTCCCTTGAAACTGCAATTGTGTTAATTTCCTTCATTTAAATTGAAATTGCACCCGGCCTGTGAAGAAAACCCAGAAACTTCCGTTTTGAATCCACAAGAACCAAAATGGAAGCCCCGGCAGCCCTGAATGTGACTCCATTGAATGCCCCCCACAGAGAGTTAGAATATTTGCCTTTAGTAGATAAAGATTTTCAGATTAAAGATTTGCATTTTGATGAAAGTCCCCTTCTAAGTTATTGTCGCTGCAGAGACGATTATTCAAAGGGGCAATATGTCATTGGGTTGTGGGAATCCAATCTCCCGAGATATCTCATCCCCTCAGTCATTTCTTTCCCAGAAATTATCCACTATTTCCATTCTTACTATGATCTGACTCAAAGAGCTGTAATATCCCCTGACCAGAGTGTTCTTTTCCCCATTACTCCCCAAGCTATCAATGTGATGCTCCATTTTGAACCCGGTCAAAACCTCACTCCCTTGTCCATTGGGGAATTGCTTGAAAAATCTACTCGGTTGTCCCCTGAAGAGGTAATCAGAAGATCACATCCTTGGATAAACAGTCTTAATACTAGTCATAAGATTTGTTTACTCCAATATTGTTATCAAATCTATTCAAACAGAGGTTAGAAAGCATAACAACTAAAGAGTATCAGTGGTTAAAGTGTATGAGGTAAAAGTCAGTGAAAGTTAAAATGAAGTTACAGAGCAGTCAAAGGTAAACAGTAAAAGTAAATACAGAAGGCAGTAAAATGGTAAAAAGAGATGAGAATACTTTCACCAATAGTGAGGTTTATCTAAAGTGAAAGTAAAACAGTCAAAAGAGCAAGAAAGTAAAAAGATGAAAAAACATAACAAGAAGGAACATTTTTGCAGAAATTGCATATTTTAGTCATAGTTTTGCAAAAACTATTGTGATCAATCCAAGATGAATTTTACAAAACTGAAGGATTTTTATGTTCTTAAGAGGGCCATCTACAAAAACCTCTCTCACTTTTCTAACAGCCATTATGGTTTTGGAAATATTAAACAATGTTGGAAAGCACTTTTTACAGAAAAACCCTGTTAAGTCATCATTTTGCAGAGAATATTGTGGCCAATTAGAAATACATTTTACAAAACTGAAGGAGGTTTGTGTTCCTAAGAGAACCATCTACAAACACCTATCTCATTTTTTCCACAGTGGGTTCAGGCTGAGAGATACATGCACATCTTTAGAGGCTATTTTTCAGACTCTGTAAAACTCTGTTTTACACATCGTTTTGCAGAGCCTATTGTGAACAGCTGGAGAGGAATTTTAGGAAAGTGAAAGAGGTTTATCTCAAAAACATATTTATCTACCAATAACACTCTTTTTTTACTTTTTTTACATATCTCTTACGGATTGAGAGAAATACAAAGATATCATTGGACCCAAAGTTCGCAGAATTGTTGGAGCGGATTGCCACAAAGAAAGGATAGCGATTAGTGACTTGGATGCCTCATCATCAACTAAGAGTTGGATCAAATTCGAATTCTCCTCTTTGTCATCACCTATCCATACAAAATGGTGCCAAATAGATGCATTTAGTTTTGAGTGTCTTTGAAATTAAGTTCTATTGTCTTAAAATAGTTGGAGATTTGACGAACCAATTTTGATATTTGTTTCAAGATATTTTAGTTTAGAATTTGTATAAATAGAACCACTCCAAAGAGAGTGTTGAGGGTGGATTCTATTACTCTGTAGGTAACATTCGAAAGATTTTCGGAATAAAATCTTTTTGGAGAAATTTACATACATGGCTTCTTGGATGACGATTTAAAGCCTTGGACTTGTTGCGGGATTCATGTGTTGGACTACGACTCAATAAGTGTTTCTACACCTTTGTCTAAAATTTTATATTAGTTTTTAATATCATCATATCCATTTCTGAATAATTTACATAAAAGGATTGAAGAAACGCGGAATTTGCTTAATTGTACTACGATGTTTTCAAATGTGATTATTCTTAATGTTTTCTTCTGAATTAGTTATAAGCATGAATATACTTAATTGCTCTTTACTTTCACTAATTTAAACATTGTCAACATTGCTTGTAACAAAGAATCCTTCATTGCTCTTTGCTTGTAGTCATTTCTCTTCTTTCTCTTGAACATGGTGGAAAAGATTCTTCGTACCCTTTCATCCCTTCAAGATCATCCGGAAGTCCACTTTAAATTTTAAGGATTGTTCTCTGTCTAGCATATACCTTGCCCTGTAATACCATCTTGTGTTTAGAACAAAAATCAGTATCAGCCATCCTTTGACTCCATGACTATGGTGAAAGCCCTCAACCTGCCCTTAGTAGTTTGTGGATTCCACATTTTATAAAGTAGACTTTGAATCTATAACTAGCCTAAAACTTTCCAAGAACAAAGATAAATCATAAAGAGAGAGCCCTCTGCGGATGCAAAATTAGCTAGGTACACATCTAAAAGGATTGGTTTGTGGTTACCACTGGGGTATACTTTCCTCTTACACAACTTCCAGCAAGAGCTCGGGTGATAACAAATCCCGAGATAACATCAAACAACTAGCGTGTTTTCAGGATGAAGAACAGAGGTGAAAAAGATTCATGAGAAAGCGGTTGGGGAATTATCCAACATGGAGATTGATGCTTGTGAAGAAGAAGAGGCTGAGGACATTTCAGAACATAAATGGGAAGAAAAAGTGGTTGGCCATAAAGTTCTACAACTAAAAGGCAACGTTATACCCCGAGGACTAGTGCCCTTAGAAAGGTTGTTTAACAGAAACGATGTCCCACTACAACCAAATAAATTTGTAGAACAAAATCTGGTAGAAGATCTTAACCTTGGTACTGATGCTAACCCCAAAATTGTGAAGTTATCCAAGAAAGTCCCAAAGGAATATAAAGAGATCCACCAGAAATTATTCCAATCATACAAAGATGTGTTTGCGTGGTCTTGTCAAAACCTAAAAACCTTTGACATCAGCATCATGCATCATAAAATTCCACTAAAGGGAGATGCGAAACCACATAAAAAGAAGCTTAGACAGATAAATCCCCTGTTGCTTCCCTCCATTGAGAAAGAAATTAAGAAACTATTGAAGGCCAAAATCATTGTGCCATTGAGGTATTCTGAGTGGGTAACAAACCTAGTCCCTGTCCGGAAAAAGAATGGAGAAATAAGGCTATGTGTTGATTTCCGAAATTTAAATCTGGCATCCTTAAAGGATAATTATCCACTGCCCAAGATGGATCACATCTTGCAAAAAGTGGTAGGAGCTTCTCGGATGTCGATGATGGATGGATTATTTGGTTACAATTAGGTGGCTGTATTACTAGAAGATCAGAAGAAAACTGACTTTACCACACCATGGGGGACGTTTATGTGTGCTAGGATGCCTTTTGGGTTGATTAATGTAGGGGCCACTTTTCAAAGGGCCATGGACATTGCCTTTGTTGGGGAGCAAGATAAGTTTGTGGTGGTATATCTGGACGACATAACTATGTTTTCAAAAGATGATGCAGAGCACATTGAACACTTGCGTGGAACTTTTGAGAAGTGCAGAAGGTATGGCCTCTCTCTCAACCCACAGAAGTCTTTGTTTGCATTGGAAGAGGGCAAGCTTTTGGGACATATTGTGACCAAAGATGGGGTAAAAATAGATCCTAAGAGAGTAGAAGTTATAAATGGCATTTCTCTTCCAAGAAATAAAAAGGAGGTGCAGGTGTTCCTAGGGTGCATTAACTTTATGAGGAGGTTTATCCCTAACTATGCAGAGATAGTTAGACATATAACTGACATGCTGAAGAAAAATAACGAGGTAAAATGGTCCCAGGAATCACGAGAAGCCTTTTCCGGGATAAAAAATGCCTTTGCAGAAGACCCTGTGCTAGCTGGACCAAACTATGCCAAACCTTTCATGATCTTTTCATTTGCATCACCTCATACAGTGGCAAGAGTTTTATTGTAGAAAAATGAAGAAGGGTATGAGCAGCCCATCACCTTTTTCAGTCAGGTGCTCTGGGATGCAGAGCTGAAATATAACATATTGGAAAAGCAGGCATATGCTCTGGTGAAGTCTCTTAAAGCATTCCGCATGTATTTCTTGCAATCCCATATCACTGCGTTTGTGCCTACAGCAGCTGTAAAAGATATTCTTATCCAAGGAGATAGCGAAGGAAAAAGAGGGAAATGGATTGCCAAAATACAAGAATATGAGCTAGACATCCACCCTACCAAACTGATCAAAGGACAAGGGTTAGCCAAAATCTTGTTTGAATCAAACTGTCAGGCTCTAGGTATAAATCTGTCTATGATAGCAAATGAGGAGTCTGAGAAGAAAGAAGAACAACAAGGAGTAGAGATAGCTACTCATAAGACACATATGAAGTACTTCATCAGCCCGTGGTATAAAGAGATAGTGGAATATCTTCTAACACTTAGCTGCCCTCCTAGTTGTGACAAAGCTAAGTACAGAACACTGAGATTGAGATCACAGAAGTACGTTGTTGCCAATGGTTGTTGTACTGGCGAGATCCCTCAGGAAACCTGCTCCTATGTCTCACGGAGGACGAGGTAGAGAGTATAATGGCCGAATTTCATGAAGGAATTTGTGGGGGTCATTATAGTTGGAGGGCTACTGCTTACAAAATCCAGAAGGCTGGTTTCTTCTAGCCCAAACTCTTTGGAGATGTGTTTTCCCAGGTTAGAGTTTGTGAAAAATTCCAAAGGTTTGATGAAAGACATAAGTTGGCACCTCTGCCCATGATCCGTGTTCACGTAGATGAACCATTCCAGCAATGGGGAATTGACTTTATAGGTGAAATACACCCACCATCAAGTGGTCAGCATAAGTGGATATTAACTGCCACAGATTATTTCACGAAGTGGGTGGAAGCTATACCTGCAAGGAATGCAACAGATGCTATGGTAATGAAATTTATGGAAGAAAATATCATATCCAGATTTGGCTGCCCTGCCAAGATAGTGATCGACAATGCACAGGCCTTTAAATCTGCAAATTTTGTCAGTTTTTGCCAGTAGTATAACATTGCACTAGGTCACTCTACGGATTATTACCCACAAGGAAATGGCCTGGCAGAGTCTTCAAATAAAACCCTGGTGAGAGCACTGAAGAAGGCTATCAATGAAAATTAGAAAAATTGGGATTCCCAGTTGAAATTCACTCTGTGGGCCAATAGGATTACCAGAAAGAGAGCAACTGGAAAGTCCCCATATGAATTAGTATATGGAAGAGCAGCAATATTCCCTGTACAGTTAGCCTTACCAGTAGCCCGATTCATGCAAGAAATTCAAGAAGAGCCCGATGATGTGACCAGGAGAATAAATCAGCTGGTGGAGCTAGAAGAATCACGAAACCAGGTAAGTTAAATGCTAATTGGATATCAAGAGAAAATGAAGGACCTTTTTGATCAGCATGCCAAGGACAGGAAGTTGTAGGTTGGGGATTTAGTGCTCATATGGGATATTCGAAGAGTTGAAAAGGGGAAACATGGCAAGTTTGACCTACTATAGTTTGGCCCTTTTAAAATTGTGGAACAAGGGGGCAACAACACATTCAGGTTGGAAAATTTACAGGGAGACTTGCTTGATGCCCTTGTAAATGGTCAGTTCCTCAAACCTTACTTCGAGTTCTGATTCAGTCTGAGAGAGCCTGATGTGTTATACTGTACATTAGTTTTCCATTTTCGTCTTTGTTTGAATGATGTGTGTGTCGTGATGAATCATGAAGAGAAACATAAAAGTGCTAAAGAGTGGTGTCCACATAGAAGATTAACAGGTGGTATGCGAAGTTCTTGACCCGCCCAAGGATGAACATGCCATCCCCAGGTGGAGCCAATGTTGATCATTTGGTTAACATTAGTCATTTTTTAAGCTAACCTTAAGTAGCCATGTATCGAATGTCGTGACTCGTGGTGAAAAATTTAAATGATGGTTGGAGAGAAATGATGTTAAGATAAGTCATGTGGCTGAATAACTAAGCACATGTTCGAAAATGGGAGGAAGACGTAAAGGCTCCAAACATAAAGCAAACAAGCGAAGGAATGGTATAAAAGGCCTCAAACGAAAATATTATAATACGACCCGCCTTTATATTATGCATGTTGAAATGAGTCCCTGCATGTGTTATTCCGAGGGGGTCAAGGAGCGGAGGGGGGAAGAGACCCATACCCTCGCGGAATTATGGTCACGTGTCATGGGGGTGGACCCAAGGCAAGAGTTATATGGCAGAGTGAAGGGCGGGCCCTAAAGTCTCTATGCTGTGTATTTTACCATTCCACAAGGAACACGTTTCGAGAACCAGGTTTCATACGTGGCAGAAAGGTAAGGTAAGTCCATAGGTGAACTGGTACTGAGGGTCGTACCAGTATTAAACCTGGCACACGGTGTTCACCAACCTGTAGTTAAACGCCCAATCCCTATACGCCGCATGCTCCATTGTCAGTGTCCTTACAACGCTCACCTCGCTTACTTCACCTTTCCGCCTTTTTACCAAAGAATCCTCAGTCCTATATAACGGTCCCCTGTATTTTACTACAGTAAACTTACAGGTAATTCGGCTATGGTATAAACTAAAGTGGGAGCTAGTGCCAGGTCTACCTAGTCATTATCAGTACCCCCGCGTCGCTTTCCCGAGCAGATTTCCCACTGCACAGGTATTCCGTCCCTCATACTCCCTCTGGTTTCCTTTTGTTTTAAAATTTTTTCATGTCAGTCATGGGAAAGGTCACCCCCAAGAAAACAGAACCAGAGACCCCTCAAGTCCGTGAAACCAGAAACCCTCTCGGGTTCGAGCCCTTCATAGACCTGCAAGCTGAAATCTGTGATCCGCAATACCCTTTTCCCATTAGCAGTGTAAAACCTGAGCTTTTTAGACGACATGTTGAGAATAGGGATCAATATCGGGTGGTCTTATCAGGCCTATCCCATCAAATTACCCCCCCAGTTTATCCTGTGGTCGAGTTTATTTGTTGGCTCAGAGATGCCTACGACGAACGTCAAGGCACCTTTGTCTCGGCTCAAGGGAATAGGATTTTTTCTCTTTCTCCCGACATTATCAGACAAGCCCTTTGCTTTCCCACTAGCGTGAGCTATACCAGTTTCAGTAAAATGAATTTAACCCCTCAGTTTGCTAAATTTCCATGGGAACAACAACGAGACTTCATTTCCTCTATAACCATCAACCAGGTCACATCTCTTCCTTCCCCAGAACCTTTCCCTATGAGTCTGTTCAGAGAAGAAGTGCAGCCCATCCTCGCTCTCATTGTAGGTCTGTTGGGTGTAGGCATTTTGGGGGAAATTTCCATGGAATGTGTCCATTTCTTATGGTTAATGTCTCAAATGGGGGTAGTTTTGGATATCCCGGGTTTGCTGGCCTCTCACATTCAGGCCCAGTTCCAAGAACTTTCAAAAACTGGTCACTTCCGCTTTTGTTCTATGGTTTTCTACCTCTTCCTATATCAGCATGCCGATAAGTTCGAGGGTTTGGGTTTAGAGAGGGTGTATAAGGTAAATTCACAGCCCCGACCAGTCTTTGATTAGAGCTTTGCAATGCACCAGCTACCAAATGGGGTGGGTTATTCCAGATTCCTAAATGAGTTCATGCCTATTGACTACACTATCATCCATGACTCTCCCTTGCCTAAGGTTTTTCCTAAGATGAAGAGTTGGTTACAAGCTAGTAAAGCCCAAAGTACTGGGGATTGGTACCTATATGACAATTACACCGAAATTTGGGTCTATGGAGCCGAAGTTTCCCCATACCAATTCCCTGTTTTCCCTGCTCGACGAATTTATGCTCTGGAGTACACTCGACAGACCCTAAAATCTGACCATCTCCACTTTGTCCCTGCAAAGAAAGGTTTCATCCTGAAACTTGCCATTACTATTGGCCCTTTTATTGTTAATTCAAGACATGCCCTCCCCATTGTTGAGAAGCTGTTGCAAGACATGGATTTAAGGCAAGGGAATGCTTGGCCTTATGATCTGCGAGGCATCATCTCTAACAGAAGAAGGAGGAAAAAATCTACTCCTTATGTGCATGAAACGAGACCATTTATAGAGTGGAGGGCTAATCTTGAAACTTGGCCTTTGCTTTCGCAGATGGAGACAGATTCATCTGCCATAGGGGAAAGTGAAGTGGCAGCTTCAGGAAGGGAAGCTGGTAAAGGTCAAGAAGAAGAAGAAGTGGGCCCATCAGGAACAGGTTCTCCCCTTCGCAAAAAGCAGAAAACAGTGACGAGTGAGGCAGAGGTAATAGGGGAAGAATAGTTGCTCAAACTGTTCATACCATATGGCACACCCGACGGGAGAAAAATTGGGCTCAAGGTGCTACGGGACAGTGTTACATCCTCTGACTACTCCAAAGTTTCACAGGCTATTAGAGATGATACCTCACAGGTCGCAACTGAAAGGAGCCTGAGAGCCATAGCTATCAGGGATAAATACAAGGCCGAGCTAGAAGGATACGTGGAGAAATACCACACCAAAATTTCAGCCACCATGAATTTGGACACAAAACACCTAGTGTTGGCTATGGCCGAGGCTATTTTGAGTCCGGATGTAGGTACCACCAGCTACAGAGTGCTCGAGTATGCAATTGACATGGCTAAGGTGCCAGCACTTGATAAATATAACCTGTTCCATGTGGTTGGTGATATGTTAAAAGATGAGGTAATGCGGCTCACGATCACGTTGAAAAAATTGGAGACTAAGCACGAGAAAGTGAGGGCGACTCTCAGAAAGGAACAGGAAAATTCCCACGCCCTTGCGAATCAAGTACGTGGTCTCCATGAGTCGATTAAAGGAAAGGAAACCAGAGAATGAAATCCACAGCTTTATGCCATCGAGCAATTACAGAAGGAGGTCGCATCCCTGAAACGCAAGATTAGCATACTGGCCTCCCATCACGTCCAGACTACCGAATTAGCTCAGGTTGAGAAAGATAAAGCAGACCTAGTTGACTCTTTGGCAAAGGAGAAGGAGGAAAAGGAAAAAATGGTAGAAGCAATGGCTCTTCTTCAGGGCAGGCTGACGGAACTTCAGATGACCTAGGACACACACAGTTGTGCACCCCCTCAAGCTCAACCGGGAACGAGTTCACTGTCCGAGCAGCTAAATACAGCGATTGCTACAAACGCTACACTAGAGAAGTAGGCTTCCACTACAAGGCTAAGAATCACTGAGTTGGAAATTGCCTTGGTGGAAAATTCCAGAAAGATAGAGACTATTCAGAAGGAAATTGAGCAGGCAAAGAAGGAAAAAGATGACCAACGAAAGACCATTAATGATCTCAACAGCCGCCTGAAGGACAATATCACCCTCAAGGACACCAGAAGAATAATTTGGTCAGAAATCATCGCGACGGTGACAGGGTAGTGGGGTTTCTTGAAAATCATTGAAGACATAAAATCATCTGTGCTTTATCTCCGAAGGAAGTTTCAGGAGGGAGATCTCAATGTATCCAGCAGAGCCCATCATGCTAGAAGTTATATTTCTTTCTTGAAAGGGCTGAAATATGATGATGTGGAGAAGCATGGCATAGCAAGTCAGTTCAAGGAGGCAGCTGAATGCCAGAAGATTATTGACAAAGAGTCTGCCCACATTACAGCTTCAAGGGCCTTACAACATGTGGCAGCCAATATGGATTGGTTTGATACGGTTTGGGCCGAGATCACAGCGGCTGGACTTCCGTCATGCTGGGATCCTACCACTCCTTCCGTGCTACAACCATTATTAGAGTACGAAGCACGTCTCTGGGAAGAAATGGACCGAACTGATATATTGTCAGATAAAACCGCCTGGTTAAAAGCTGAGACCATTATTTCGTCGCTACGCCAATAATTTGCTCTCCTCCATCTAGTAAAGCACAAGATCCCCACCGATGCAAGTTTCGACGACCTCACCGAAGCCTATATTAAGGTGGAAGGATTTGCATTGATGCCTGAACCTGCAAGAAATAGTCAGCAAAGATGTACTCGGTACGCCAGCCTAGTTGTCAACTCATCGGCAAACGTTCCACCACCTGTGTCAGCGACTGCTTCTACTCCATCTCGTCAGTGAACATTGTCAATTCATGATTCGGCCCTAGTGGCCTTTTACTTTCATTTTAGTTTGTTACTTTTAAGTTTCGAGTGGAATTTACATTCCACTCCTGCATTTTATTTCCTGTCAAAAAACTGTTGTTTAATATTTTTGTTTAAAACGGTCGTGAGCCTAACTATCAATGATGAGATGCTCCTATTCCTCATCATGAATTTTGGTTACTTTTGATGGAGACCTCAAACTGATTTCCAGCGCGCGAGGAAGATATTTTTCCCAAAAATATCTTCTCGCTCATGTTTCTGAGGCTTCTATATAAGCAAGAACTAAAGAGAAAAATGGGTTCCAGATTTTCTAAAGAAACTGTGGTGAAAGAGTTTTTTTGTATGCATTTTGTTGAAGTTTTAATACAAATGTGAAGAGCCCGTTGGGTCTCAATGAGAAGGAGTTTTATCTTTAATGAGGATTCTGGTCTTGGTGTTTTATAGTCTGTAACTCTGCCTTATGTGATATAGTTTAGATATTCATTTCACTATTTCCATTTCTCTTATATCATGCTCTAGAATGCGAGTGGCTCACTGGTTTTGGTATGAATTTATCAAATTGATACTTATGCTAAACCTGTCTAGCGCTTTAAATATGGCTCAGTCATGATATGCTATTTCATTTTCCACTTCATCCATGCTTCTTCTATATTAAGTGCTATGGGATGTTATTTCTAAAAGAAATGGACATGTATGGATTTTTATTATCATAAGCCCATCTCATGTTTAGATATTTTTATGGGATTTCATTTCATTAGTGGTTGGTATTCCTTCTATTTTTCATACACAGAAAATGCCGTCTGATCTTTATCTCTGTAAAGCATTTTCAGAATCCATCCCTCTTTATTGAAAGATGACTTTGAATTGTCTGATACATTTATATTGAGAATTCACGTCTTGCCTCTACAGTGTTTCTTTCATGATGTTGAGTTTATGAATATTCTGGTTCCATCTACATTGAACTTTCCTGTTATAGCTGAAATAGCAAAAGAGCCCTGTTCTGCTAACTATCCTTGTTATATCATATTGCTCCTTGCTATATAAGATGTCCTAGGCACTAGTCTTTCACAACTCAAGGTTGTCTCTAGGGTGGGTATGCCATGGGAGTTGTATTGTTGCAGCAGAAGAAGCCAATATGTTACCATTCGAATAAGTTCTCCCATTCTATCATCAATTACCCCACTTATGACAAGGAATTGTATGCCTTGGTCCAAAGTGTGAAAAGTGGAAACACTACCTGATTGGAAAGGAAACCATTATCCATACGGATCACCAGCCCTTGCAATACCTTCAGTCACATACCAAGCTACAACAATCTCATCATTTCAGGTGGATGGGTTTTCTACAACAATTTCATCTAGTAATAAAGTATAAGAAGGTCACTAGTAACAAAGTAGCAAATATGCTCTCTTGCCCTCCTATTGTTGCCTCTATTATTTTGCATAATGCTTTATTGTCTTTTGAAAGTTATGTTGAACAATACGCTAACGATGATGAATTTAAAGCAATATATGCAAAAATAACTCATGGATCACAAGTGCACAACCATAATTTGTAGGGGAAGCTGTTGTATGACCTAGGAAAATTGTGCATACCTATAGCAGAAAGGGTACATGTAATTCGAGAGGTGCATACCTCTCTTGTGTTAGGTCACTTTAGTGTCGAAAAAACCTTATGTCATTTGCAAAGGTTTTTCTTTTGACCTCATATGAAAAACATTGTAACCTGATTTGTAAAGGGATGTGTGATGTGTTCTATTTCAAAGCCCTCTAATAGAAAACTTAGGCTCTACACAGGACTCCCTATTCTGGGTCGTCCATGGGAAAGTGTGTCGATGGAATTTGTAGGAGGTTTGCCTATGTCTAGAAAGGGTCACGACTATTTGTATGTCGTCGTAGGCTGCTTTAGTAAAATGTGCATATTAATGCCTTGTAAAAAGCATATCACTACTGAGCAAACTGCTTATCTTTTCTTTCAGTTTGTTTGGGTCCACTTTGGGTTGCCCACATCAATTGTGTCAAATCGAGACTCTCGCTTCCTTGGAGAGTTTTGGACCAGCTTGTGGCGAATGATGGACACCAAGTTGAAGAGAAGTACAACATTCCATCGACAAACCGATGGACAGATAGAGGTCGTCAACCGTACTGTGGTACACTTGTTACGGGGCTATTGCAGCAAACATCCCAAGTTGTGGGATGAGAATCTTCCATATGTGCAACACGCCTACAACGGAGTAGTGAATTCCTCTACGCAACACTCACCATTTGAGACATGTTTTGGTTACTTACCAAAGGACCCGTTTGGCATGATCTATGGAAGGGATGAAGATGCCAATGGACGTGATGATAGAGACAAAGCACAACGGTTCATCCAACGGATACAGACAATTCACCAAGCAGTGCAAGAGCAGTTGGAAAAGAGTCAGGCTCGCTATAAGGCCCGACATGATAAGCACCGAGTTGACCATCAATTTCAAGTTGGTGACAAGGTATGGTTCCATATCAGCAAGGATTGAATGAAGGGGGAAGGCAAGAAATTGCGACCAATCCGGTATGGTCCATTTACCATATTTGAGAAGATTGGGAACAATGCTTTCTGACTCAATTTTCCTATATACATGTAGATGTACTCAGTCGTGAATGTCGAGAATCTGAACCTTTATGAACCACCATTGATTACGGACACCGAGGAGGTAGGATCAGTGCCTACAATGGATGACTTTGTGCCAAAGTATCTCGATTAATTTCTAGAAGACATCATTCTCAATCGACGAACCATGACTTCGCGATGAGGAGATGTGGAATATCTCCGTGTTGGTTTCAAAGGGATGCACCCAAGTAAAGCTAAATGGCTTGAAAAGGATAAGGTGAGGGAGAAATTCCCTCACTTTCTTGTTTATTGATAAGGCTTTTGGGGGTCCAAAAGCTCTTCAGTGGGGGGGAATGATCCAGGTGGATAGAACAGGTCCAAGTACAAGTGGCTTAAGTATAAAGGCTCAAAAATTGAAGTGTTATAAATGTGGCAAACTTAGTGTCAAGTTGAAGATCTTATATTTCTGATTCCAACGGCGCAGACGGCACTCAATTCCGAGTCCTTATGAAGGAGTTAGGAGTAGTAAAAGTTTGAGGGTTGACTTGGTGATGTGGCAACTTAAGGAGGCGAAAATTTTGCAGAAATCCGGCTAACTCCAGTAGGATTCCAGGTGAAATTGTGGGACGGTTAAATTGACTCCTTCAGTCAATTTCTAGAATTTTTAAAAATATCATTTGGTTTTAAAAAGATCAATATATATATATATTTGGAGGGCGGGCCATGACCCTCGCCCTCCCCATCCAACAGATATAAAAAATGTATTAAAATTAGGGGGGTCGGTGGCCATGACCCCGCTGCCCCCACGACCTATGGCAACACCATATTAAATATGGGTGGGCGGGGGTTGTCAAGCCCACCACCTAACCCAACCAAACTTCACGTGTTTAAAACGGAGCTGGCAGAGATATGGGGTGGGCCACCCAATGTGGGCCTGACCCCCCCAACATACCCACTTGCATTCAACTCTATGCGTCAGGGTTTTTAAAAAAGGCATGCCATGGTTTTTAAAACAAAATTTTGACTTAATATGGAGGGGGCAGGGTTTGACCACTCGACCCCCTCCCTCCAATGCAGGATCTCAACCAACTCAGCCAACGGATTCCTTTGGGAGTCCGCCTGAATTTTATATATAAACCTAAATTTCATAAGTGCACCCAGGTAGGCCAGGAGCGGTATGGAGTACGAGACAGGGTGGAACCATGAGTGCTTTGCAGGAGAGGTGTCGAACCATGATCTGAGCCATTTCCAGAGGGGCCAGGTTTTCGCTTTGTCAAAATCGGGTAAATTTTATATGGATTCTACACCTCTCAACGCCATGAATCCAATAGTGCTATGCATTTATTCATCAGAGGTCTCCAATTTTCAGGCAATTTCAGCAATGGAGGTATAAGGGTGTAATTTTGCATTTATGCTTGCACTTTCATTTTTATTGCCACTTAATGAAAGAGGGCCTCCCCACTGATTTAGTAGGGCCCATAGACGTAGTCCCTCCTGGACGAACTCCGATATCAATTTTGTGTCTTCTTGCATGATTTTATGTGCTTCTCTCTTCTTATGTTTATGCCTTTAAAGTTTCATGGTTAAGATGAAAATTTTACATGTAATTCTTTAACACATCTCAAAGCAAAAGATTTTGGATCAATGTGACCAAATTCCATGTAGGGCATTGGTGTCTCAAGATGACACATAAGTTTTGGTTTAGTTAGGTTAAGTTACTAGTATTCTTGTTGTTAATTTTAAATTATTGTTAATCCTACTAAAACATATGGAGGACTATTTTGCATTCAATTGTAAAAACCATCACACATATGATATGTTTTTGAGATGGATAATGTTACCAAAGTAGATTTTTGGTTTGAGTCTCAAGTGATAAAAAACTCACCTATAACAACACAAGCTCGATTACTATTCAAGAGATATATATTAATTTTGTTTTCTCTAGACCATAAATGGAAACAAAGATATAGGGATGATGAGTTATTACATGGATGAAGATAAGTCACCGGCGATGCGACCATCGATGTTGACTCCTCATCCTACATTGTTTTATTCTCTTCCATGTTCCTCATTGGCTAAGTGGTGGGAATTAACGGATTGGGGACACTTGTGTAGGGTTTATGTGTTGCATCCAACACTTTTAATATCAAACATTTCATTCCTTGTGTACGGTGGTTGGAATTTTAGGACATTAGAGAGCATAAGATAGTGCACAAATAATTTAATGCATTGTGGGAAGAGATTATCAATAAAAAAATTGAGAGGAGGAAGGAAAATGAGTGGAGAGATTGAGGATGATTCTATAAACATGATTCTTGACACCTCTTAGAGGGCCAATGCCATAAACATAAAATTAAGTAGCATAGAGAACATAAATTCCCATCTTCTAAACATCTTGATAAGTAGTATTGATATTTTGATCATTAATTTGGATAGAGAAACACTAGATAGATTGATAATTCTATTGTGATAAAAGAGAGTGGAGAAAGAGCTTTATGGGTGATTAGCAAACATGGGCTAAAGTCATGTGATTTTCCAAGTTTTGAGTACCTATAATGGAAAATGAAGGAAACATTGAGATTACAATTTTCAATTCTACTATTGCTTCTCTAAAAATAAATAAAGACTTGCACTATGGTAGGATACACAATTCATGAGTTTGTTTTTTGTGGTAGTGGAATCCCAATTGATAGCCATTGTAGGATTAAATAGGAGAATAACAAGTTATTTGGGACCTTAGCAAAAATTTGGTGCTTGGTTGAATCACAAAAACTATACATAAATTAGCATAATAGTAGCATGATGTTGATGGCATTTAAGGAGATGACAAGTTGGTGGATGGAAACACAAGGTGGTTAATGGAATATAAAGGTAAGCACTTAACAGAAGGTTGGTGATGATACAAAAAAATGAAGATTGAGATGAAACCCCTTATCATCCTCTTAAGACATGGGCATATAAATACATCTTGCAGAAACATCTCATTCAAAACTATCATAGTAGTTTCTTATTTGAAGTGTAACTTGTGCAGTCCATGGTATCTTGAAGCAAATAAATGGTCTTAGATTAATCAATTGAGAAAAGGCCAAGCTACTTACCGAGATATGCCTTTCATTTATTATAATACACTATGTATACCTAAGCTTGAAGGTATTGTAAATTTGAAGGTTATAGAGGAATTGGATCTGCTGAGGTCTATGAGTTGTAATATTAAAGATAATATGATAAGAAATATGTAAAAAAATGATCAAATAAGAAAAATTAATAAATCAAAGATTGAAGCATGCATGTCATGACTAATATGTTGTAATGTAAAATCACTTAAACAATGGTACGAAATACAAGTTAGAAGATCCACAAACAAAGAATTGTCATATCCTTAAAATGCCTTCTACATAAGATTGTCTAAATTCTTTGTAAAAATATCAGGGATCTAAAAATCATGGACACAAATCAAATGCATATTGAAACTATAATTGTATAAATCCCAATGATGAAATATGTACCCAAATTATAATTGTATAAACACTAATACTTACTCATAAAATTGTGCCAAATCTTTGTGAAAAAATTATATATCCAAACTCTAATGATATATGTCTAAGCTCTAATTATATAAACACAAATCAAATTTATAATATACTTATATATTATTGACTTTATAATATTAAGGTTTATAATATTACGGTTTCAAATGTAATTGAAAACTTACTCACTTAGTTGAACACTTAACTTACTCTTACTTATATTAAAACTCCATAGTAAAATCTGAATACTAAACACATTATTAAAACTCTAATATTAAAACCCAATATTTTGATATTATAAAATGTAATTATTACTTATATAATTATTATAATTATATAATAATTAATATTAATATTAAATCCTTGCCATACACCTAATAATTATTAATGTGGTATATCAACCAAATTTAGTAATGTTGGTGTGTATGCTATATGCTTACTGTATATGAACCGTATTATATTTATTAATGTGATTGTGCTAGTTATATAAATACATCCAAACTATGATTATATGTCATAAAATTGTATCGAATCTATATAAAACAATAACATATCTAAACTTAGATTATATATATATATATATTCAACACTATGTATATATAATAATAAAATTTTTAAAAATTATAAAATTAGGAAATGGAATTTATCCAACCATTATGAAGGTAAGACCATTAAGTTAAAATAAAAATAAAAATTTGATGATTGATTAAGGCATTGAAGGATGTGAAGTTGTCATAACATTTATTTGAAATCCATAGCTATTGATCTCCAACAAAAATAGTTTATTGGAGAGCTAACATTCAGTGAAGGGAAAGGTTCTTATTGCTCAATTAAGAACCAACTTGCATCAACTTTTGTGTAAAAGGGGGCGGTGGAAAAGACCTAAAGAATTTTGGGGAGAACGTGTGTACATTTTGCATGTCTGAGGCAGTGGAATCAGAAAAACATTTCATTTTGGAATGTGATGAGTTCAAAGACATTAGAGAAATTTGTGGGAATATGTTAGTGTGACAGCTGCATTTATTGCTAACTAGTTAAAATGACTTTTAAATATTGTTTAAGGAAAAAGGCTGAGACAATTGTTATGTTGTTGGAAAAATTTATTTTCCATATTTTTATTATGAAATAATAAAATTAGTTAAGAAAAGTAAAAGTAAAAAGGCTGATGGTAATGTTATTCCAAGAACTGAAAGGTGGTTGGACAGTTTGAACACTTACTTGCTCCTCTAGGGATAAGAGACTCATCCCAGTGAGGAGTAGGGGTTCTGTTCATGGGCTAAGGAAGGGCGGAGATTTTCCTGAGCTGGTGGAGACCAGTGGAAAAACACTCAGTAATTCTTGAAGTATTCTGGCTTGACTGGACCTGGAGTCCTGAAGTCATAACATAACAAGTCTATTATCAACTTGAGCTTTTCAGTGGAAGCATGGGGGAACAACTGGACGTCATTGCTGCTCTTAAGGTTGGGAGGAACATCAGCAATAGAGCGTATTGTACAGATAAGTACTTGGTCTAATTTTCGGATTGAGTAGTAAACTGGAACCTAGATAAGTATTTGAATGGTAGAATAATGTAAATTTCTGAATACTGTATTGAAGGGAACAGGGACTTAAAGATCAGAGATAAATTGCATTTAATTTTAAATAGTGAGTATTTGCTGTTGCTACTGTATTTATACATTTATTTATAAATAGGGTATGACTATTGTTTAAGCTGTGATAGAGTTAAGGTAAACATGTTACTGAGTTCTGCTAGAAATGATCAAGAAATTAGTAGGACAGTTTATCCTTACTGTCGGAATAGAACTGTTGATTCTGGGTAATGGAAGAAACCCAAAATGCATCGCTCATTCCTCTCTGACTATACTCGGACAATTTTTTGGGTGGTCCGGTCACCCCATACTAGGAGAAAATAGTATTTAAAAAAAAAATACTCTACAACTACGAAATAAGTAATATTTGCAAGAAGAGTAATAAATGGAAATATTGTACAATAAGTTGTTACCCGAATATGAACTATACACTTGTGTATTCAAAAGAAGAAAAATATTCAAATAACATGGACATGAAATAAAATTGTGTGATCATGCTTTCGAAAGATACTTTGAGAGTATTAAAGCGTTATTGATTATTTAATCCAAAGAAAACAGTAGAAACCCTTATATGCTGATTTTACTGAAAGGGAATAAACAAGTATGCCGGCCGAAAGACTCAATAAATATTTCTTTAATATTAAAAGCCTAGTAACCATATGATAGAAGAAATTGCAGAATACTAATTACTGTAACAAGAAGAATAATTGGACCGACTATTTAAATAAGTGACCTTTTCTTTTAAAACTTAAACCGAATTTAGAAGACTGTGAGTAGTTCTTTGTAAAAGTTAAAAGACAAGGAATGTGAAAACAACCTCTCAAATAACATAATAGTAAGAACAAGAGCTTTAATAACCATTTATACCCAGATAGGTAAATATTATAATCTCGGTCAAGCCTCGACATGGAGGAAGCATAAACAGTTCCTAAAGATTACAATTACAAGGTAAAAGAAGAACGAAGGTCATCTGCATACTGTTAAATCTGAAATGAAAAATAAATTACAATAGGGCCTACTGTTTCGGCCGTAATACTACTATCTAAAACCTTCCAGAAATGAGGTCAGTATATTTACAAAAACACGGATTTAACTTATGCATTAGACCTAACTAGTAAACCCTTCACCGAAATCGACAGATGTGCTTGACTAGAAATGAGTTCCTTAAACTGGAAATACCTGTAGAGAAAGGTGAAGTTATTAATGGGTAGTTTGGGGCAAATTAGAAGATTATCTCCATGTTTGATTTGTCAAGCTTTGTATTCACGTACATCAAAGGGTTTTACCTGTTAACTTCAACAAATGCAGAATAGAGCTAATGTAAGTAATCATATAGAGCGCTGAGTAGCTAATAATGCTTAAATCCATGGCAAAACAATGAATATACAAACTTAAGAACGGAGTATGAGAAGAATTACTTGAAGAGGAAGCTTCTCCGTTTCTCCAGGTTGGCAAACTGAAGATTCAAAATAGAAATAAGTAGAAAAAGATATGGTCTTACAAACTGTGCAGAGGGTAAAGCATTGAATGGGTTAAACAAATAGATATGTGTCTTTTTACTTGCTAATTCTGTGGTTGCAAGCTCGGGCTCCCGAAGGAGTGACCATGGTGGTTTGGAGACAGATTACCACCGGTGGACTCTGCATTGCATGAGCAGAATCTCTCCATCATCGCAAAGTAACACCATAGAGTGAGTACCTCCTCTAACCTTAATAGTGAGGCTCGTGGTGGTTGCATCTGAAAGACTGTAAAACCCAATACCAGAAGCACAAAGCTTGATTCCAGAGCGAAGAGCCAGGGTTCTGAAGGAAAGAGTTTCTCGACAGGGACAAATGGAGAAAATGGCGGAAGGATCTAGGGTTAGCGTGGTTATCCAGGATAAACTACTGCCATAAACCTGGACCCTCGATCTACCAAAAATCGAATGGTGGAGAAGAACGCAGGTACCATCGAGAACAACATCAAGTAATGGCGATCTCAACAGCTGTCATATGGAATTTATTACCAAACTTACCGCCTTAACTCCTCATCGTGCCAGCTAGCTTTTGGATTGAAGATACAATGGGTTGGATGTGTATGGTGGGTAAGCTTTACAAATGAATGGCGTTGGTAAATGAAAACACTTATGAAAATCCTATTATAAATTGTCGAAGGTGCCAAGTAGGCTGTGGTTTAAGATTTGTAAATTTCAATGTAAACAAATGACGGGAAAATTATTATACTACTACATAATCCTTAGTTTTAAGTTATATAATTATTATGGAAATAATTTCATTCGTTTTATTTGGTTAGACTTTAAAGTTATGGTAAATGTAAAAAAAAAAATTGTACATGTATGTTAGAGTTAGCATCTGTTTCTTGACATTATCTTTTCAGCAATGAGATTATTGAAAAGTTAGGTCAACTCATCATCAATTTGAATTAAAAAAAAACATTGAAATACAAAAAACAAAAAATAAAAACTCATAATCCCATAGACTATTTTTAATTTCATAAACTTTAAAATTTAATTTAATTTCATTATTCTAATTTTCAACAAATTGATGCACATGGCATTTAACAATATGAAGCTATCGTAAACTGCCAATGGGTTACCATTAAGAGAATGGAACAACATAACGTCTTGTTGCGATGATAGGAAACGAATCGTCCGGTAAAGTGGAAAGAGAAACCGACCAGCTGTTGTGCATAATAATGAATCGAACACAAAAGATCCTGTCGCTGTCAAAAGAAATGAATCGTCTATTGAAAGCATTTGGTTGACGGGGAGACGCGTAAAATGCGGAATGGGTACACCACGAAATCGCCACGCATGCACGTCCACTCCCACCTGCTTTTTATGTCGGTGGATGCCACCTGTTTTGCTCTGAGGCTCATCACAAAAGAATCATATCACATGTTGGTTGAGGCTCATCACAAAAGAATCATATCACATGTTGGTGGATGCAAGCTGGTTTGCATAAAGAATTGGGTCCCAACTGAAGGAATCATATCTTTGGTAAAGCAGATTTGCGCAAGGAAATCAACGCAGGCCTTCCAAACGCTTTTCGCGGACAGGAACTGATAGATGGCAATGCTCAATAATGCTGTGACACGACGAAGCGGAAATTGGCAGGAAACTTAATGCTTGCTGTGACACGACGGAGGAGGAAACTAGCAGGAAACTTCATGCTTGCTGTGACAGGACGAAGGGAAAATTGGCCCGAAACTTCATGCCTCCAAGTTCCACCGTTCGGATTACGGCATAAGTTCAATATATATCGCCACTTGGTTTGCTCAAGAAAATAAGAAGGTCAGTAATCAACCAGATACCACAGCTGTTTTTTTTCAATAGCGTGCCCAACCAATATTGAGGCTGAGCGCACTTTCTCGATCTCTGCAAAATATCTTGGATCTTGCTTTTCTGTTTTTCTGTATCCAATGGCAGACGTTAACTTTACTCCCGCCCGTGACGGAACATCCTCCGCATCCACCTCCTAGGGCAATACCAACAGCTATGTGTTTGATGTCTTTGTAAATCACAGGGGTCCTGATGTCAAGAAAGGACTCGCTAGCCATATCTACCATCGCCTTACAGATTTTGGATTAGCAGTTTTTCTGGACCAGGAAGTATTGGAAAGAGGAGAGGGATTGAATCCTCAAATCTAAGGGGCTATTCGAACAGCCTCAGTGCACGTTGCGATATTTTCTGCAAATTATGCTCAATCAAGATGGTGTCTGGACGAGCTCGTACAGATGTTGGAGTCTGGATTCACAATAATTCTGGTCTTCTACAACGTCGAGCCCGCAGATCTTTGGTGGACCCGCGGCGGAGATGGAGTTTATGCTCGAGCTCTGGGCGGGCTCGAAAGGAAGAGAACATTAGATGGTCAGCCACGATACGAGCCGAACACCATAGAAAAATGGAGGGATGCTCTTTCTGCTGTGGCAGATATAATCGGTTTTGAGCTGAAGGACAAGTAAGAACCTCCCTCTCTCCCTATTATTTGAGTTTTGTACTTTGTTGGCTTGATAAGTATATTACATATTATTCGTAAATCACAGGGGTCCTGATGTCAAGGAAGACCTCACTAGCCATATCTACGATCGCCTTAAAGGTCTTGGATTGGCAGTTTTTCTGGACAAGGAAGAATTGGAAGGAGGAGAGGGATTGAATCCTCAAATCGAAGGGGCTATTCGAACAGCCTCAGTGCACGTTGCGATATTTTCTCCAAATTATGCTCAATCAAGATGGTGTCTGGACGAGGTCGTACAGATCAGGGAACAGATGTTGGAGTCAGGATCGACAATAATTCCGGTATTCTACAACGTCAAGCCCGCAGATCTTCGGCGGACGAGCGGCGGAGATGGAGTTTATGCTCGAGCTCTGAGCGTGCTCGAAAAGAGAACATCTGACTCCAAGATTATAGAGAAATGGAGGAATGCTCTTTCTGCTGTGGCGGATATAAGCAGTTTTGAGCTGAAGGACAAGTAAGAGCCTCCAACTCTCACTATTATTTGAATTTTGTACTTTCCTGGCTTGGTAAGTATATCATAGATTAGTTGTGTAGGTGTTTCTTATTAGTCAATTAACCGTGAGTGTGGATATTATTCAGGAAACAGTGGCAGCTCGTCGAGGAGGTTGTGAAACAAGTTTCGAAAAAGGTCCGCAAAGTTAAACCACCTTTGGAAGTGGCTAAATATCCTACTGGGCTCCATCAGAAAATAAAAGATGTAGACAGGACATTGTCATTGCAGCGGAGAAGCGAGAAGGCTACAGTTTTGGGAATTGTAGGTCTTGGCGGGGTCGGAAAATCTACCCTCGCTAGATAATTGTTCAACCAAGAGAGATCAAATTACAATCGATCTTGCTTCTTATGTGATGTCAGATCCAGCTCTTTACTTTTCCTGCAGAATAGCCTTCTTCAAGATCTAACTCAACCAGATGCACACGTAAACATCATTGCTGAGGGCACAGAAACGCTCAAAAGAGTTTCTGAACGAGTTCTTATCATTTTAGATGATATTGATCATATTAACCAACTGGATGCATTATGTGCACCCGTTAAAGATACTATTCATGTAGGTAGTTTACTTTTAATTACATCTCGCAAGAAGGATGTGCTTATAAACGCAGGTATTGATAAATCATCCATTTATACACTGAAAGGTCTCAATTTTGAGCATTCGCAAGAACTCTTTTGCTGGCATGCCTTCGGTGTTGACCGTCCTGTTAACGGATTTGAGGAAGTGGTTAAAAAGTTTGTGCAAAAGCGATGGTTTGCCACTATCGCTTAAAGTGATTGGGGCGCTTCTTCGTGGAGAACATGATTTGAAGCATTGGGATGCGCAATTCTGCAAAACCTCCCAAGTACTTCATGAGGATATACAAAACACACTTAGAATTATTTATGATGCTCTAGATAAGGAGGAAAAACCGATATCCTTAGACATCTCCTGTTTTGTTGAAATATTAAAGTCACCTGTTAAGCTTTTGAGTAAGAAGAAAGTACAAAGGCAGCAGAAGCTTTGAGTGCACAGCACTCTGTATTTAAGAAGAATGGAGAAATCTGTAAAGATGAATTTAATCTTTGATGGGCCGCAGCCACAAATGACAGAGGGGAAATTGATTATGGTGATGGGCAGAGCCGTTTCACAGTGGAACGAAGATTTTCCCGTAGATCTGAACTACGGAGGATCAGATTTAATTAAAATAGTAATTTCGGGCTTTTAAGCCCTCAACAACCAAATATGAAGAAAATGTGTTTAAACAGCCAAATACTTAAAGTTTTGAAAAGAGACAGGAAAGTGGTCCCCACCACTTTATCGTCAATTGCAGATCGCAAGTTTTAACTTGCAGTGTCTTGTTGATGTGTAGAATCGTGATGCGATGCGATTACAATCGCAATCGCAATCGCAATATGTGTTACCACCACAAATTGTTGTGTTCCGATTGAAAGCCGCGATGCGATCGTCGCGCCATCACATGATCGCAGATCGCAACGTTCAAAGTGTTCCGCCATATGTTTGAATCCGTGATGCGATCGCGCCATCGCATATCGCACATCGCAAATTGCAAGTGTTGATCCGCCCATCCGATATGTTAAACCGCCAATGCCGATGACGCGATGCGATCCCATCGCAAATCGCACCATCACACTTTTTGTTATTCTGCCGACCCGCCGATGGCCGATGGCCGACTGCGATGTGGTCCCCACTCGTATGTCGCGCTCATGTTAAGTTTTATGTTCGGGAGTACATTTTCCTTTGTAATTTTTTTTAATGTTTTTTATTTTTGTCGCGCCATATATATATAAAGAAAAAGGCTCGAGAGCCTGCATATGATATATATTGTTTGTTTTGTAATCTGCACAGCAGCGCGGAGAAGAAGAACACAACAGTGTTGGTTTTCAAGAAACAGAGTATTGTTTTGAAAGGACAGAGAGTTATTTTGTGCACTGCGTCTGTAGCAGTCAATATAGTGTATCCCTCTAGTGATGAAGACATTTTGTAATAGTTTTTAGTCTGTTTAATGAAATAGAAAGCATTTTCATGCTATCTCTACCTGCAAGCAAAACTTGATTTTAATTTCTCTGTGTTTAGAGGAGAGGAGTTTACTCTCTCCATTTCTATTGTTTGGAATTCTCAATATTTCAACATGGTATCAGAGCTAGTTCAGGCTCTTTGAAGATTTCAAAGAAGCTGAAGAAGAAGAAGACTTGTTGCAGTATTTTCTCTAGCAGTGTGAAAACTCAATAGAGGTCAAAGTTCAGGTATTTCTCAAAGAAAACAGTGTTGTTGTTTTTTGATTAAGGGAGTTTATTCTTTCAGAATAAGGAAAGACAGTTTGTTTAAGTTCAGAGTTCAGTTTAAAAGCAATGACTGGACCAAGTACTAGTATGAGCATTGGAAATGTTCAACTTCCACAATTTAATGGAAAGAACTATGATTATTGGGCCATTACCATGAGAGCCCTGTTTGTCTCACAAGACTTATGGGAGTTTGTAGAAGATGGTTTTGTTGAACTAGCCGATGAGCAAGCTTTTAATGCCTTAACTCAAGCAGAGAATGATTTATTGAAAAGCAATAGGAAGAATGAATCTAAAGCCCTCTACTATTTGTATCAAGCAGTAAATGAGAGTGTTTCCAAGGATGCATGGGAAACTCTGAAAGCAGCCTATCAAGGTATGGAGAAAGTTAAGACAACAAAACTACAGTTGCTGAGAAGAGATTTTGAAATTCTTTGCATGAAAGAGTCAGATAATGTAGACACATTTTTTACACATGGGATTGGGATTGTAAATCAGATAAGGTCCCATGGGGAAACTCTTGAAGAAAGAAGGATTGTGGAGAAAATTTTGAGGAGCTTATCCTCAAAGTTTGATGTTTTTGTTACCACCATAGAAGAGACCAAAGATCTCTCAAAGTTCACAGTGGATGAACTTCATGCCTCACTAATAACTCATGAAAATAGATTGAGCAGATATGAACATTCATCTCTTGAGCACGCCTTAAAGACTCAGATGCCTTCAGGAAGAGGAAGAGGTCAAGGCAAAGGAATAGGAAGAGGCAGAAGCCAGAACAGAGGTGGAAGGAACAACCCTTCACATTCACATGGAAGGAGCAACAGTCAAAATCAGAGCCATGACCAATGCAACAGCCAGCAAGGTGGACATCAACACCAACATGCTCATGGAAAAAGGTATGAAAAATCCAATATCCAATGTCATTATTGCAAGAAATATGGGCACTATGCCAATGAATGTAGAAAGAAGCAAAATGACATGAAAAATAAGCAGAATGCTAATGTAGCAAAAGAAGAAAAGAACCCAAGTAATGCGTTGTTAGCATGTAATGTAGCACAATATAGAGAAGATGATATTTGGTTCTTAGATTCTGGATGTAGCAATCACATGACTGGAAACAGAGCAATGTTTGCCAATCTAGATGAAGAAGTAAAATCTGAAGTGACCACATGGACTGATACTAAGATCTCTGTTAAAGGAAAAGGCAGAGTTAGTATTCGAGCAAGAAAAGGGGAGCAGAAATTTGTTCCTGATGTGTATTATGTTCCAGGTCTGAAATGTAATCTTTTGAGCGTTGGACAGCTCATAAACAAAGGTTACAATGGAATATTTAAAGATGATGTGCGCACAATAAAAGATATACCTCCAAGTAAGAAAATCATTGCTGAAATACAAATGACCAGCAATAGAATATTTCCGCTCAAGCTCAATATTGACTTGAAGGAAAAAGGAAAGAATGTAGAAGCTGTAACACAAGAAGCCTTTCAAAAGGAAGAAAAAGATGAAAATTGGTTATGGCATCTGAGATTTGGACATCTCAATTTCGGAGGATTGAATTTGCTGCATAGAAAAGGAATGGTAAAAGGTTTACCATTGATTGAGAAGCTTGACAGCCTATGTGAAGGCTGCATCTTGGGAAAGCAACACAAAGAAAATTTTCCATCAGGGAAAAGCATAAGGGCGAAAGCACCCTTAGAGATCATTCACTCAGACTTATGTGGGTCGATGCAAACAGCATCAGTTTCAGGCAGCAATTACATGCTGACCTTCATAGATGATTTCACAAGAAAAGTGTGGGTTTATTTCCTAAAATATAAGAGTGAAGTCTTTCAGAAATTTTGTCATTTTAAAGCTCTTGTAGAGAAACAGAGTGGGCAGTACATTAAAGTTCTCAGAACCGATAGAGGAGGAGAATATATCTCAAAGGAATTTCTGCGTTTTTGCAGAGAAAACGACATACACAAGTAGTTTACCACAAGGTACACACCGCAACAGAATGGAGTTGCTGAAAGGAAGAATCGAACCATAATGGAAATGGTGAGAAGTATGCTAAAGGCAAAGCACTTGTCGAATGAGTATTGGGCAGAAGCAACAAACTGTGTTGTGTATATTTTAAATATATGCCCTACAAAAGCAGTGATGAACAAAGTTCCAGAAGAAGCGTGGAGTGGCAGAAAACAAGGAGTCACCCACATGAGAGTTTTTGGATGTGTGGCATATGCACACATTCCAGACAAGTTGAGGAAGAAGTTGGATAGTAAGGGGGAGAAGTGCATTTTTCTTGGATATTGTGAAGATTCCAAAGGATACAGATTGTATAACCCATCCACAAAGAAGTTTACAATAACCAGAGACGTGTAATTCATTGAAGAGGAAGCATGGGATGGAACAACTAAGAAAACAATCAATGTTAAAAACTGTTTGTCTCATGATGAAGATGAGGGAGATGTGGTTGAAATTAACAACTCATCCATTGCACAACCTCCACCAACGCAAGGACAGCAAGGGACGCCTCAAGCGGCAGCGAGAACACCCTTGAGAAGAAGTGGGAGTGCATCTCCGAGCACACCACATGGAGCAGATTCAAGTGCTTCTTCAAGCACGACTACACCAAGTGAAAGTGGAACAAAGTTCAGAAATATTAAAGAGATCTATGAACAGGGAGCAGTAAATGAAGGTATTAATTCCTTATTTGCTTTGTATTGTCAAGTTGATGATCCTATTCATTTTGAAGATGCTATTAAAGATAGAAAATGGATAGAAGCTATGGATGATGAAATTAATTCCATAGAGAAGAAAAAAACATGGGAGCTGGTTGATCTCCCAGAAGGTAAAGAAGTCATTGGTGTTAAATGGGTCTATAAGACCAAAAGCAATGCTGAAGGAAAAATAGAAAGACACAAGGCTAGACTTGTTGTCAAAGGATATAAGCAGAAGCAAGGAATTGATTATGAAGAAACTTTTGCACCAGTTGCAAGAATGGAAACCGTGAGAGCAGTGTTGTCCATAGCAGCACAAAACAAATGGAAAGTATACCAGATGGATGTAAAATCTGCATTTTTAAATGGAGTGTTAATGGAAGAGGTATATGTGGAACAACCTCTTGGATATGAGAAGAAAGGCCAAGAGCATAAAGTCTACAGATTGAAGAAAGCTCTTTATGGGTTGAAGCAAGCTCCAAGAGCATGGTATAGTAGGATAGACTCCTATCTACTAGAAAATGGATTTTAAAAGTGTGAGGGAGAACCCACCCTCTACATCAAAGAAAAGGATGGTAAAATGCTCATTGTTGTTTTATATGTTGATGATCTTATTTTTACAGGTAATGATGATTACCTTGTTGAAAATTTTAAAATAGTCATGAAAGATGAATTTGAAATGACTGACATGGGTTTCACTACAAGAAAAAAGCACATTGGTGAGGGTCATGCTTGTGACGGACCTTTAAGGTCCGTCACCAATGTCACATATGGTGACGGTCATTAAAAAACCGTCACTGTAAGTGTATATAGTGATGGTCCTTTATGGTCCGTCATGAAGCTGAGTAGAGATGACAACAGTAAGGATTTTGATCCAAGTTTATATAAAAGCATAGTTGGCAGCCTCATGTATTTGACTGCAACTAGGCCAGATAGCTCTTTTGACCCTCACCAATGAGCTTATGGTGACCATTTTCGCCCCTCACCAATGTGATTTTTTCTGGTAGTGTTTGTTGAGATACTTCTTAGGAATAGAAATAGAACAAAATGAGAAAGAGATTTTTATATCTCAAGCAAAGTATGTGAATCAAGTCTTGGAAAGATTTAATATGCAGGAGTGCAAAGCTGCAATTACTCCCACAGTAATGGGATTGAAGTTGAGTAAAGAAGACAACAGCAAGGATTTTGATCCAAGTTTGTATAAAATCATAGTTGGCAACCTCATGTATTTGACTGCAACTAGGCTAGATATTATGCATGTTGTTAGCCTAATTTCCAGATTTATGGAGAAGCCAAAAGAAGCACATTGGCAAGCAGCAAAGAGAATTTTGAGGTATGTTAAAGGAACTAAAAGATTTGGTATTTTATATACTACTTCAGAAAATTTAGAGTTACTTGGATACACTGACAGTGATTGTGCTGGAAGTGTAGATGATCGGAAGAGCACTTCTGGTTATGTTTTTCATATGGGTTCAGGAGCCATTTCATGGGCTTCTAAGAAACAACCGATTGTAGCATTATCTACAGTAGAGGCAGAATATGTGGCAGCTACAACAGCAGCGTGTCAAGCAATTTGGATGAGAAGGATGTTGAGAAGTTTATGCCAAGAACAGGTAAAAGAGACAGTGATTTATTGTGACAATAGCTCAGCTATTGCATTGTCGAAGAATTCAGTGTTTCATAAGAGAACAAAACACATAGATACAAAGTTTCATTATATCAGAGAATTGGTGAACAATGGAGAAATTGTTTTACAGCATTGTAAAACAGAGGAGCAATATGTAGATATTTTAACAAAACCATTGGGACAAAAGACATTTGAATTTTTAAGAAAATGCTTGGGTATGACAAATAGCCCAGCAGCTGACTTTAAGGGGGAGTGTTGAAATATTAAAGTCACTTGCTAAGCCTTTGAGCAAGAAGAAAGTACAAAGGCAGCAGAAGCTTTGAGTGCAAAACACTCTATATTTAAGAAGAATGGAGAAATCCGTAAGGATGAATTTAATCTTTGATGGGCCGTAGCCACAAATGACAGAGGAGAAATTGATTATGGTGATGGGCAGATCCGTTTCACAGTGGAACAAAGATTTTCCCGTAGATCTGAACTATGGAGGATCAGATTTAATTAAAACAGTCATTTCGGGCTTTTAAGCCCTCAACAACCAAATATGAAGAAAATGTGTTTAAACAGCCAAAGACTTAAAGTTTTGAAAAGAGACAGGACAAGTGGTCCCCACCACTTTAGCGCCAATCGCAGATCGCAAGTTTTAACTTGCAGTGTCTTGTTGATGTGTAGAATCGCGATGCGATGCGATTACAATCGCAATCGCAATCGCAATATGTGTTACCACCGCAAATTTTTGTGTTCCGATTGAAAGCCGTGATGCGATCGTCGCGCCATCGCATGATCGCAGATCGCAACGTTCAAAGTGTTCCGCCATATGTTTGAATCTGCGATGCGATCGCGCCATCGCAGATCGCACATTGAAAATCGCAAGTGTTGATCTGCCCATCGGATATGTTAAACCACTGATGCCGATGACGCGATGAAATCCCATCGCAAATCGCACCATCGCACTTTTTTTTATTTTGCCGACTCGCCGATGGCCGATGGCCGATTGCGATGTGGTCCCCACTCGTACGTCGCGCTCATGTTAAGTTTTATGTTCGGGAGTACATTTTCCTTTGTAATTCGTTTTAATGTTTTTTATTTCTGTCGCGCCATATATATATAAAGAAAAAGGCCCGAGAGCTTGCATATGATATATATTGTTTGTTTTGTAATCTGCACAACAGCACAGACAAGAAGAACACAACAATGTTGGTTTTCAAGAAACAAAGTATTGTTTTGAAAGGACAAAGAGTTATTTTGTGCACTGCGTCTGTAGCAGTCAATATAGTGTATCCCTCCAGTGAGGAAGACATTTTGTAATAGTTTTTAGTCTGTTTAATGAAATTCAAAGCATTTTCATGCCATCTCTGTCTGCAAGCAAAAATTGATTTTAATTTCTCTGTGTTTAGAGGAGAGGAGTTTACTCTCTCCATTTCTATTGTTTGGAATTCTCAATATTCCAACATGTTTCTTTATAGGAGAAGACAGGGATACCGCTATCAGAGTACTGGATAGATCCGGCTGGGAAGGGTATATGGGTCTTTGGAAGCTGGAAAATAGATGCCTGGTGGAGGTGGATGGTCGGAACCGTCTCAGAATGCACGACCACGTTCGAGACCTCGGCAAAGATATAGTTGAAAATCCAGAATATCCGTGTCGTCTTTGTCACTTCACAAAGAGTTTTCTTCGTGATGTTGTAGCTGACCAATCACTTGTAAGTATATTGTAAGCATGTTTTCAAAATTTGTCTGTCAATTTGAATTCTTAAAACTAACAGCTGGAGGTGAACAATTCAGGTGCGTGGAATTAGCAGGGTGGACAGAAATGACTCTGAACAGTCATTTCAAAGCTTCGACCAATCACCTGTAAATAATTTTGAAGATTTCCACCCGATTTGAAAATAGCCTCGTGTTATCAAAATTGTCTGTCAATTTGAATTCTTAAAAGTTAAAACTAACAGCTGGGGGTGAACAATTGATCAGGTTCACGGAGATGACCCTCAACAATATTTTGAAAACCTTGCACTCCGCTGCAACCTAAGCAGGTTACAAATACTTAAGGCTGAAAGTCATTCTGTTGAACGAGTATTTAGCAGTGAGCAGTTACCACTGCTCATATATCTCCACTGGAAGAACTGTCAGATGTCCTCTTTATCTCCCTCGATTCCATTAAAGAATTTAAGAGTGTTACATATAGAGGGAGAACAACTTGAAACACTCTGGCAAGATGAATCTCAGGTACTAGTGTTGTTTTTCATTTCTTTTTAAATAGATCTATTTACTTTCTTTTCATATTGTTGTACTAGAGTGTTGTTCTCGTATACCACAATGCCAAAAAGCTGTAGAGGCTCAAACCACTCTAATAATGCATGTGAACATTGCAAGCACCTATGCAATTGAGGGAGTTGCATATTCATGCTGCCCGTTCTAAGGTTCCAAGGTCCATTGGGAATCTCAAGAGCCTTGAAAAAGTTTTTTCTGTGGGGATGTAATGTTGAAATTTTTCCGAATGAATTTTGGAACTTATCAGGACTCCAAAGTCTTCACTTGCAGTTCTCCCAGTTGTGGCAGCTACCAAAGTCGATTGGGAACCTGACGGGCCTCCAATGTCTTGACTTGACCAGGTGCCAAGATCTGCAGATGCTCCCAGAGTCGGTGGGAAACCTGACGGGCCTCCAACATGTTGACTTGCGCTACTGTTCCAATCTGCAGACGCTCCCAGAGTCGGTGGGAAACCTGACGGACCTCAAAAGTCTTGACTTGAGTTATTGTTCCAATCTGCAGACGCTCCCAGAGTCGGTGGGAAACCTGACAGGCCTCCAACGTCTTGACTTGAGCGAGTGCTACAGGGTGCAGATGCTCCCAGAGTCGGTGGGAAACCTGACGGTCCTTCAACGTCTTGACTTGAGCGAGTGTTCCAATCTGCAGACGCTCCTAGAGTTGGTGGGAAACCTGACGGGCCTCCAAAGGCTTGACTTGAGCTGGTGCCAAGCTCTGTAGATGCTCCCAGAATTGGTGGGAAACTTGACGGGCCTCCGACGGTACTTAACAATCCTTCGCCAAAATTGAACGGTTGAGGTAGTTGGAGATGGTTGATGTGCCCGATGTGCCCAACGACGATGGTTGATGTAAACTCAGGGAAAAAGTGTTTCGAGTGAAGAAAGCGGCAGTTGATAAAATATATAAGAGAGCTTCACGATGATGATCGTGGTAATTTAGCGCTATAATTATACGATCGATGTACAAAAGAAGCAACTTCAATTAAGATTGTTTTCAAATATTTTATTTATTAAGATTAAGATTGTTTTCAAATATATGATGCATATGGTCATGATGAAAATTCATTCCATCATTATTTAATAAATCGGAAGGTAAAGGAAAATTTATTTTTATATATATTTAGTTTCTTTATTGATAAATTCAATCTAAATGGATTTATATTAGAAAATATTATTTTATTATTTAATTTATTAAATTAACCTGGGAAAGTTTAGCGATAACCAGCCGGGAATATTTCAATGTAAAGTAAGCTTCAAAGAATTTTACCGAACGAATATTCATTCTGTTTAATTTAATTTAACAAAGCGATAACCAGCCATGAATATTTCAATGTAAAGTAACCTTCAAAGAATTTTACCGAACGAGTATTCATTCTGTTTAATTTAATTTAACAACATTTACATTAGTATTATTAAATTTATAAATATATTGTAAATTAGCATTCAAGGAATTTTAACAAAAGAATGTTCATTTTATTGAATTTAATTTAAAAACATTTACATTAGTATTATTAAATTTATAAATTCATTAGATTGATATTTAATTAAATAGAAGAATGAATTTATTATTAAAAATCTATCTTATAAAAATAATAAAATTATTATTATTCAATTTAAAGTCACAACCAAGAGTGACATTAAATTAGTGTATGAAATTCTTTTATATAAATCTTATATAACTATCTATTTAACTTTAAACTATTTATTATTTTAAGAAATTTAAATAAAATTTTCAGTCTTTGAAGCTCAGAATTTATATTTAAGTACTTATCATTTAGTTACATGTCCTTCAGATTAATCACATCATTAGGATTTGGTCAACATTTCGAACCAACTAATGCGGTTCATCCTCAAGACAAGGACAAAGTGAGAAAGTTATCTTCAAGAATAAATAGTATTTAATCGATCTTCATGAATAGTATAGATGCATCATTGCCCATAATCATTAAATAATACCAAAAGAATATGTCACAACTATATACATTAATACAAACTTACCATAAAAAAATTATTTAAAGTTAAAACCTTGCATTTCTACTATACCAATTTACCTTTCCTATAGTTATTTTAACCATAGATTAAACATATAATGCTACCTGCATATCTATGTTGTTCACACATGCATCTCGGTTAAACATATGTAGTTACATCAATTCACTAATACAGGGTATGATGAATCATTGGTATAATTTTTAATACAATACACATAACTTTTGGAGTTCATCATTCCGTGGAAACCACAATACTACATCATAATAATGTCAAAGTTGATGGACTTTGTACTTAGGATATTTGGTTTGATTACTCGAATAATAATTTGAGTTTGGATTTAATTAGCAATCAGACAACTCAATCCATAATGTGATCCCTATTATTCATTGCATTTAAGTTTTTGATTACTGCTCCACCTCGCACAGACACCCCTAGCTAAAGACTATGATCACAACTGTCGCACATGATCTAACTACCGCATCACGTCCATCGATATGGTGTAGCCCTAGATCCTACAATTTTTTGATGGAGTTTGTGGTGGTTAGGGTAACCACCCGACCCCTTGTCCCATTCATCGAGCTCATTCTTTGGCCGTCGTCGGGACTTAGCTGGGCTTTGCAACTTTCTTCAGTTTTTTCTTTGTTAGTTTTTTGTAAGCCCGCCCTTATGGCCGATGGTTTGCCTACCTTCGTCACTCAGCAACTGGTTTTTCATTAGAGATCGGTAAGGGTTCCACTGTTATTTCCTCTGTAAAATTATGTAATGCATTTCTTTTTGGTTCTGGAGATTCAATAACTCTTCCTATTGTAAATACTTGCATGTTCGGTTTTCTATTACATTTTCAACTTGTGATGGTGTTAAATTCAAAGCTTCGTTGCTTGTATGGAAGGTTCTTCCCGAATGGTTGGTTCCACTATCGGAAATGTTGATTTCAGCCTTCCTCGAAATTGTTCTACGCACTAAATCGCAGCCCAACACATGGTTTGAGTTTCTTGGTTCAAGTGGAGAATGGAGTTTGGAACTTTGCATGCCCATTCCAAACAGGTAATCTTTGTCTTCATAATCGACAATTTTCTCATTGAATTTCCTGGGTTCTGTGTTTTTAGTTACTATCCCTTACAATGAATCTCACTGTAATTTTTGTTGGTTTACAGGCAAGGTTTCTTACCTATGCTGCAGAAGGGAATTTGGGCTCGGCCCAGAGCACCCAACTAACCCTCAGGTAAGTCCTGACACCATGTCCCATTATTGTCTAAGATGCATTATCATTTTCTTCTGTTCATCTGAGGGTAAAACCCTCCTTGTGTGCAGGGTGCCTTAAGGTTGCAGCAACACCTGCATGCAAGAGTTGTTTGTTTCAGGTTTATGAAAATCGGTGAAAAGTTTGGCAATATGTTGATAGCTTGATATTAGTTAGAGATGGCTTTGTCTATAGGTTTTAGCGGTTGCATGAATTTGCTTCCCTTCGGGGTTTAAGGCTTCTAAGCCTATATCTTAGGTTTATTTGACTGTATAAAAAAATTGCTTGTAATACTTTAAGTTTGGAAGACTCTTTCCAGTATTTTGGATAAATTACCATCGAGGAAGTTATTATCTTACTCCGTTCCTAAATTTAAGTTTATCCCTCCTTTATTCAGTGTCTGTATGCATTAAATATAGTTTTGGGTCTTTCTTTTCCCCAACTGGGGTTTACAGGTTTTCCAGCATGATATTATGCGTATAATATTGTGACTGACTCGTCAATATAAAGTAGTATTCTACTGTTCATTTCCTTTTTGCTTCTGTTAAATATTGTCTCCAGTTTTCTTTCTAGATTCTCTTTCAGTAGGTTTTACTTTTCCTATGGCTATATATATATATATATATATAACATAGCATTTTGTTTCTGGTTATTGTAATTGTAATCTGTTGCAAGTCGGAGGTTTATTGGCTAGAGGAAAATGACCCCTGCCTTTTCAACACAGGGCTCGACGCTAAACCTCTGAGCCTTAATAGTTTAATGATTTAAGATTATACAACCCGCCTTTATTCTTATTTCTAGAAATTAATGAGTTTTTAGACATCATACGTTATTTGTTTCCATCTGAATAAAGATGATAGAGTGGTACTACTACTCACTGTTTTTTTTTCTATATATGTTATATTGAATTATGCTTCCCTGTACATATCTAAATTTGCAATACTTGTACTATCTAGTTTCTTTTGTATAATACATATAACAGTTTAAATTTATCTCTATTTCCAATTTTATTTTCATCCTAACATTATCAGTCACAGACCGTTAACAGAACAGTAGAAATCATTTCACACGCTCTTCTTTCTTAGGTTGTCATTTGCATAATTAAAATAAACAAACAAAAGGTACTTATCTATGTACTTTTCTTTCTAATTAACTGATGTTTCTACCCAACCTTGAGAGAGGCAATCACATCCTCTGATCCCTCTATGCTCCTCTACAGAGCGTTAGGTAGTAGATAGTCTAAGTTAGAAGAAAGGCCTCAAGATTATAATCCAACCTATACTTCACTGGGTTTTCAAAGCTCCACTGGTTTCCCCTACCAGCTCTGGACAACTCTGCTCAACATAGTGTTGTTACCCCTTAGCATATTTCTAAACATAACCCCTTCCCTTCTTTAGGATTTCCATTTTATCCTTTTTGGGAAGTAACTGTCAGACACTGTCTCTACTTTTTACTCTAGAATCTTGGAATCATTTACCATACAGTTAATCCCTTTTACTCAGGATAATTTATAAAAAAAATTATTCATAAATAAATTCAAGTCTCACTAACGAATAACCATATTCATTAATTCCTTCTACTTTTAATAATTCAAATGTATCATAAAAGGCTATTAATCATAATTAACATAAAAAGGGTGTTACATCTCCCCCCTCTAAGGTAAACACCGTCCCCGGTGTTACTCAATCATTGGGAAACAATCTAGGATATGCCTCTTGAATGAAATTTTCATCCTCCCAGGTGGCCTCCTTTGGGCTAAAGTGCTTCCATTGCACTTTAAATTAGGAGATGAATCACCTCCGGAGTGTTATTTCTCTCTGATCGAGAATACGCTAAGGTTCTACCAGAAACTCGTCGTCTGCTTCTACCTGTAGTAGCATAGAAAACAATTAATTAGTTCCAACAAGAAATTTTCTTATTTTCAAATCATAATGTATTCATGACTTACATGTATACTCTGCCAATGTATCACATGCTTAGGGTCACATATGTATCATTCAACAGTGATACATGGAACACATTATGTACCATTATATGACTAGGTAGATCGAGTCGATAAGCTAGTGTCCCAATGCATTCCAAATTTTGGAATAGTCCGCAATACCTGGGAGCCAATTTGGCACAAGTATTCCACGTCAAGGTACTCCTCTTTGGTTTAATTCTCACATATATGTGGTCTCCCACCAAAAAATCCCGGAAGGTTCTCTTTCGGTTGGCATATATCTTTTTGCGGTCTTCAGCTTCCTTTAAGTTCTATCTAATATTTCTCCCCTCACGCTCCATTTCCTCAAGCATGTTTGGTCCAAGCATCATCTTGGTTTCTGGACTACTTAAATTTATGGGGGTTCGGCATTGTCTTCCATACAATGCTTCAAAAGGACTTATCTTGAGGGATTCTTGATATCCATTATTATAAGAAAACTCGACCAAATGCAGGTACTCTTCCCACTTTGTAGGTTGATGCATTATGTACATGCGCAACATATCCTCCAAAACTTGATTCACCCTCTCTATTTTCTCATTTGTTTGAGGATGGTAAGTGGTACTAAACTGGATTTGTGTTCTCAATCCGGTGAATAGTGTTTTCTAGAAAGCTGATGTAAATTTTACATCTCAGTCTGAGATAACAATTCTTGGTATACCATGCAGTCTAAAAATTTACTTCATGAAGATATCAACAATTTGTATTGTCTTGTATGTGGACTGGACAGGTATGAAATGAGCTACTTTGCTAAGTCTATCCACTACCACCATGATTGAGTCATTGTGCCTTTTATTTCTTGGCAACCCAGTGATGAAATTAAGTGAAATGACTTCCCATTTCCATTCAGGTACAGGGATAGGTTGAAGTAATCCTGCTGGATGTTGGTGTTCTATCTTGACTTGCTGGCACTCTAAGCACTTGGTCAAGTATTCATCAATGTCTTTCCACATTCCTGACCAGAAATAATCTTTCCTAATTGCTGTTAGCATCTTTTGATATCCAAGATGTCCTGCATAAGAGCTCCGATGATATTCATCCAGAATCATCCCCTTCAAACTCTTTTGATTTGGAATATATATCCTCTTTTGATATAACAAGAGTTGTTTATCATTAAGCTCATAATCTGATTGATTTTCTTTATTTTCGCCTTCTTTTACTTGATACAATAGGAATTGATATTCAGGGTCCTTTCTTGCTGCCTCCTCAATCTGCTCCTAGAACTTAAATTCAACTTGGTTAAAATAGAGTTCATAGATGCAATGCAATTTTCTGCTTAAAGCATCCGCAACACGGTTCTCCTTACCTTTTACATGTTCAATATCAAAATCAAACTCAATTAAGAATGCACTCCATCTTGCTTGGTGAGAATTTATATCAGATTGTTTAAAATATCCAGTTAAACTGCTATGGTTAGTTCTCAGAACAAACCTTTTTCCTAGCAAGTAATGTATCCATACTCGCAAGGCATGCACTACTGCATTTAGTTCTAAATCATAGGCAGAATACCTCTGCTTATGATCCTTCAACTTTTTGGATTCATATGTTATGACCTTACCTTCTTGGGTCAAAACCACTCCTACCCCTTCCTTGCAGGCATCAGTGCATACTTCGAATCCCTTACTTGGATCTATTACTTTCAGTACATGGGCAATAGTTAGTATATCTTTCAATCGCTCAAAACTGTTTTGACATTCTTGAGTCCACTTAAAGACTCATCCTTTCCACTGTAGCGAGGTAATAAGAAAGGCTATTTTAGAGAAACCATTAATAAGCCGTCGGTAATAACCAGCTAAACCCATGAATGAACGTATGTTTGCCAAATTTTTAGGGACATTCCATTCCATAATTGTTTTTATCTTTTCGGGGTCTACATAAATCCCCTCAACAGATATCACATGTCATAGATACTGAATATGTTCCTTGTAGAAGTCACATTTACTAAATTTGGTGTAGAGCTGGTGTTCTTGTAACATTTTCAACACTATGCATAAATGTTCCTTGTGCTCTTCCATATTCTTAGAATAGATCAGTATATCTCCAATAAAGATTAAAACAAATCTATCCAAGAATGGGTGGAAGATGCCATGCATCAAGCTCATGAAATTTGTTGGTGCATTGGTTAACTTGAATGGTAGCACCACAAATTCATAATGTTCGTACTGAGTACGAAACGCTGTTTTGGATGTGTCTTCATCCTTAATCTATATTTGGTGATATCTTGACCTTAGATCAATTTTGGAAAATACTGTTTCCCCCTTCACCTGATCAAACAAGTTGTCTATGCGTGGCAATGGGTATTTTTTTTTTACAGTCAATTTATTGAGTTGTCAGAAATCCATGCACATTCGCATAGTATCGTCCCTTTTCTTAACAAACAGAGCTGGTGCTCCCCAAGGAGACACAATTGGTCGAATATATCCTTTGTCCATTAACTCCTGCAGCTGCATTTTTAATTCTGTCAATTCAGGCACACTCATCCTATATGGCGCTCGTGACACAGGTGCTACCCTAGGTATTAGTTCTATTGTGAAATCAATATCTCGTTTCAGTGGTAATCTTGGAATATTTTCAAGGAATACATCCATGAATTCCTATAAAATAGGAATATTTTCTAGCATAAGGGACATATCCTTGGAGTTAGAGAACCCCACTTGAATTGCATAGAGCTGACACCCCTTTCTAATTCATTTACCCAACTTGGATGCAGTAATGGGGCACAATCAAAGTGGGTTCTTGATCTCCTGAAATTCCTGTCGTGTACTGTCTTCCGATTTAAAATAAATGACTTTATCTTTGCAGTTCACTAATGACCAGTGTCTTTCTAACCAGTCCATTCCCAATAAAATATCATAGGAACCCAGAGGTAGAATGTTCAGTTCTACAGTTATGTGTAGATCTCCTATATTCAGCTCACAATTTGGAAATTTGGCATTGACCCGCCTTTTCCCCCCCATAGCCAATTGAACTAGCCATGGGTTCTTAAATTTCTAATTTTGCAGTTTACAGTTTTCAACTATGTGGGGGTTTATATAGCTCAAAATGGCACCAGGGTCAACGAAAATGGAAACAGATTGGGTTTTTAGCTTACCTTCTAGTTCTATCATAGTTGGTTGAAAATCCGCTTATCAATCTTCCAAAGCAGCATTGATCCTTGGTATGTTTCGCACGACATCTCCCACTGTAGATGCCTCTTGCAGGTTGGATGTCACTTCATTTCTCCCTCGATGAGGACGAATCTTAAAATAATGTGCCTCCCCACATCCCCAACATTGCAATGGGGGGTTTTTGGGATTGTCCAAGGTCTAGCCTACTAGAAGCCTGAGTATGCCGCTCTTCAGCTACCCATTTGGGTTTTTGCTGATTTTTCCCAATCTGCGTATTTGTTGAATTCCTTGCAGCGTTTTTATAGTTTCTTGGTCTGATGTTTTTAAAATTCGAGGGGCCTTTCTGCCCTTTCTTAGGTGGCCAGCTTCTGCCAACTTCTCCCTTTGCCTTGGACTGTTGATAGCACATCCATGATTTTATTATTGCCTCATCCATTATTTTTGGGTTTACAAACTCGATTATTTCCTTCATGTGAGCTGGAAAACTGCTCAAGAACCATTATACCTTTGCCTTTTCATCTCTTAAATATGACACATATCTTAACAAAGAGGTAAATTTTGTGATAAATTCATCCATAGACATTTGTCCCAATTTTAGATCATGAAACTCTCACGATTTCTCATCATAGAATCGTTCAGTTAAGTACTTGTTCTTGAAATACTGCTGGAACTCATCCCAAGTCATGTTCTAGTCTTCAATTCTATGCACATTTTTCACCTCTTCCCACCATAATGTAGCCTTTTTCCGCAATTGATAGATATCTAGGCGAGCTTTAAGTTTGTTGTTATATTTATAAACTTGGAAATACTTATTCATATTTATTATGCAAGCTTCCACCACTTCTTCAACTTCTCCATCAAATGTAGGAGGTTTGATTTTCCAGAATTCACCCTGTAATTCCAACTATTTCTTCAATTCTTGCTGATATGAAATATTAACAGATTCAACTTCATTATAAGTTCTACTCTTATTACTTTGTTGGGTATGACCCCCTTTTGGATTGTCATGAACCTCCTGTTGTTGCTCTCCTTCTCCGCGGGTGTCCCTCTCTGGACTGGGATGTGCAATATGATGGTTCAGTTTATCTGAAAGGCTCTTCAATATCCTTTATTTCTCTCTCATTAACTTCTTATACTTCGAACCCGAATCATCTCTGCCTGAAGTTGCTGCACCATATCTAACAATCTATTCGTCTAACGTTGTTGTTCTTCCAGTGATATATTGGTTTGTTGGTGTTGGTCCACGCTTAATTGCACCCACATTTCTGGGTTAACTTCAGGATTGGACAAGGGATGGGCTTCCCCTGTAGTTCTTGGCGTTTAATGACTGGACCCTCTCCTCATTGTAATTACTTATCAGGTTTCCTGTCACTGTGCACAATTTTCAAACAAGAAACAATGTGAAAACACTCGCGTTATCGCTTTGGCCCATATGGCCCCAGCGTGTAACCATGCTCTGATACCACTTGTCACAACTATATACATAAATACAAACTTACCATACATTTTTTTTTTATCTAATTTAAAACCTTGAATTTCTACTATACCAATTTACCTTTCCTATAGTTATTTTAACCATAGATTAAACATATAATGCTACATGCATATCTATGTTGTTCACACATGCATCTCGGTTAAACATATTTAGTTACATCAATTCACTAATACAAGGTATGAGGAATCATTGGTATAATTTTTAATACAATACACATAACCTTAGGAGTTCATCATTCCACGGAAACCATAGTACTACATTATAATAATGTCAACGTTGATGGACTTTGTACTTAGGATATTTGGTTTGATTTCTTAGATAATAATTTGAGTTTGGATTTAATTAGAAATCATACGCCTCAATCCATAAACCAATCCATGTTATTATTGCATTTAAGTTTTTGATTACTGCTCGACCTCGCACAACACACCTAGTTGGAGACTATGATCACAACTGTCCTGCATGATTTGATGGTGCATCATGTTCATCGATATGACATAATCCTAGATCCTACGGTTTTTTGATGGAGTTTGGGGTGGCTAGGGTAACCACCCGACCCCCTGTCTCGTTCATCGAGCTCATTCTTTCACTGTCGCTGAGACTTAGTTGGGCTCTGCAAATTTCTTCAGTTTTTTCTTTGTTAGTTTTCTATAAGCCCGCCCTTATGGCTGACAGTTCACCCGCCTTCATCACTCAGTAGCTGGTTTTTCATTAGAGACCGGTAAGGGTTCCACTGCTATTTCCTTTATAAATTTGTGTAATACATTTCTCTCTGGTTCTGGAGGTTAGGTAACTCTTCTTGTTGTAAATACTTGCGAGTTCACTTTTCTACTACATTTTCAACTTGTGATGGTGTTAACTTCAAAGCTCCATTGCTTGTATGGAAGGTTCTTCCCGAATCGTTGGTTCCACTATCGGAAATGTTGATTTCAACCTTCCTCGAAATTGTTCTACGCATTAAATCGCAACCCAACACATGGTTTGAGTTTCTTGGTTCAAGTGGAGAATGGAGTTTGGAAATATGCATGCCCATTCCAAATAGGTAATCCTCGTCTTCATAACCGACAATTTTCTCATTGAATTTTCTGGGTTCTGTGTTTTTAGTTACTATCCCTTACAATGTATCTCACTGTAATTTTTGTTGGTTTATAGGAAAGGTTTCTTACCTACGCCGCAAAAGGTAATTTAGGCTCAGCCTATAGCACCTAGCTAATGCTCAAGTAAGTCTTGACACCATGTCCCATTATTGTCTAAGCTGCATTATCACTTTCTTCCATCCAGTTGAAGGTAAAACCCTCCTTGTGTGCACGGTGCCTTAAGGTCACAGCAACACCTACATGCAAGAGTTGTTTGTTTCAGGTTTATGCAAATCGGTGAAAAGTTTGGAAATATGTTGATAGCTCGATATTAGTTCGAGATGGCTCTGTATATAGGTTTTAGAAGTTGCATGAATTTGCTTCCCTTTGGGGTTTAAGGCTTTTGAGCCTATATCTTAGGTTTATTTGACTGTATAAACATTTGGTTGTAATACTTTAAGTTTGGAAGACTATTTCCAGTATTTTGAATAAATTCCCATCGAGGAAGTTATTATCTTACTCTGTTTTGAAATTTAAGTTTATCCCTCCTTTATTTATGTTAGGTAAACATGACTCGGGGTAGAGTCAATGTTGACTAGGGTAGATAGTAGTGGTTTTGGGGCACATGGTTTTGTGCACCCACGGTTTTGGCCCATGGTATTACATGTAATGGAGCCTATAAGAGGCTGGAAATACTTCATTGTAAGGTATGCCTGGAGGTGAGTAGTGAAGGCTCACTTGGCCGGATTGGCCAGGGTTTTTTGGCCAATGGTTAATGAAATTTCATTGGTTGGGTTTTTCCCCAGATTTGGGGTTTTCCTAGTTAAAAATTGTGTTTATGTTTATGTGATTTGTTGCTCGTTATTTTTCATGATTATTATTCCTCTCGGTAAATTTATTATTTCTCCGGTAAATTTCTACCAAATCGGCATCGCAGCCGAAGGTATTAATGCATGTAAACTCAGAAAGAAGGGTTCCTGGTTCGAGTGGGAGAAATGGCGGATGATGGTAAGTTTAGGGTCGAGAAATTTAACGGCCAAAACTTCCCACTGTGGAAGATGCAGATGGAGGATTATCTGTATCAGAAAGATCTGTACCTACCATTGAGCGAAAAAACAAAGAAGCTGGCAGCCATGACAAACGCGGAATGGAACATTCTCGATAGAAAGGCACTCAGAATAGTATGGTTGTGTCTTGCGGCATCATTCACCTTCAATATTTTGAAGGAAACAACAACAGAGGGTTTGATGTAGATGTTGGCAAAACTGTATGAAAAGCCCTCGGCCTCAAACAAGGTATTTCTTATGAAACGACTATTTAATATGAAGATGTCGAAAGGTGGATCTATTGCAGACCATTTAAATGAATTTAATACAGTTACCAGTCAGTTAAGTTCTGTAGGGGTAAACTTTGATTATGAAGTTAGAGCTCTGTTATTCTTGTGCTCATTTCCAGAGAGTTGGAATGGTTTAGTAATGGCCATTAGTAACTCTGTCTCTGGATCTAGTACTTTAAAGTTTGATGATGTTGTTGGTGCTATCCTTAGCGAGGAAATGCGACGGAAAAGCTCCGGTGAGACATCAGGTAATGCTTTGAGTGCAGAGTCTAGGGGAAGAAGAATGGAAAGAGGAAAGAGTTCGGGATATCGCAGTAAATCAAGGAAAGGCAGATCCAAGTCCAGATCGGGGATAGTGTGCTGGAATTGCGGAAAGAAAGGACACCTAAAGAAAGACTGTAGATCTCGGAAGGGAAAAGAAGGAGACACACAGCAAGAAAACAATCATGAAGAAAATGTGACATGTGATGTGTTACAAGATGCTTTGATTCTTTCTTTCGAAAATGTTACTGATTCTTGGGTTGTAGATTCAGGGGCTTCATTCCATGCCACACCTGATAAGAAATATTTTCATGAATATGTTCAAGGAGATTTTGGACAAGTTCGTTTGGGTGATGATAAACCCTGTAAAATTGTTGGAATGGGTAAAGTTCTTGTAAAACAACAGAATGGAAACCAATGGCTACTAAAGGAGGTAAGGCATGTTCCAGATCTGAAGAAAAATCTAATTTCAACAGGGCAGTTAGGCAATGAAGGTTGTGTGACAACTTTCACAGATAAAACTTGGAAGGTCACCAAAGGAGCGCTGGTAATAGCAAAAGGTGAAAAGGTTGGTACATTGTATTTATGCAATGGTATTTTTAACTCTGTTAATGCTTTAACTTCCAAAGGAGCAGATGCAGCATTATGGCATCATAGGCTTGGACACATAAGTGAGAAGGGAATGAAGATTCTTCACTCAAGAAATTTTTTGCCAGGTTTGAAGAATGTTGATTTGGATTTCTGTGAGAATTGCATTTATGGAAAACAAAAGAGAGTCAGATTTCTCAGAGTTGGGAAAGAAAAGAAGAGCGAAAAATTGGAGCTTGGTGCATACAAATTTATGGGGACTCGCTTTGAGGTATCATCTCTCGAGTGGCTCTCGTTATTATGTTACTTTTATTGATGATGCAACTAGAAAAACATGGATTTATTGTATTCAAAAATAAATGCGATGTATTTGATACTTTCAAGAAATGGAAAGCTTTGGTTGAGATTGAGACAGGAAGGAAGTTGAAGTGTCTCGGATCGGACAATGGAGGTGAATATTGCGACAAAGAGTTTGATAGTGTCTTGTTCAAAGCATGGAATTCGTAGGAGAGAAGGCGGTTCCAAGAACACCACAAAGAAAATGGTGTGTCGAAAGGATGAGACAGACAATCATGGAGCGTGCAAGGTGCATGAGATTGCATGCGGGGATTGCCTTTACAATTTTGGGCGGATGCTATAGATCATTGTTGTTTATCTAATAAACGAGAGGGCCTTCAAGTTCCTTGGATGGTGGTATTCCGAAGGAAGCACGGACAGGTAAAAAGGTAAACTAATCTTTTTTAAAGCCTTTTGGTTGTGAGGCCTTTGTCCATATTAATGAAGAAAACAGAACAATGCTTGAGGCAAAATCAAAGAAATGTACCTTTATTGGATATGGTGCTAATGATTTTGGTTATTGCTTATATGATTATGAAAATCACAAAATCATTAGGAGCAGAGATGTAATATTCAATGAAAAGGTCTTGTATAAGAATCAGCTGCGGGAAAAAGAAACGAGGGAAAAAGAAAGCAAGGAATACACGGTTCTTGATGAGATAACTGAAAAAGTAAAGGTGCCTGAAAAATAATAATAATTAACAACCACGACAACAACAACCACCACAACGACGAACAGCACCTCAAACACACTGAAAGTGGTGTTAGAAGATCTACCAGGATAAGTAGACTCTGAATGACACTCTCCTTCATTATATTATTTATTGTTGGTCGATTCGAGTGAACCCGAATGTTATGAAGAAGCAATGCGAGGTTGAAAGCGGGAAGAAGTGGGGAGCTAGCCATGGAAGAAGAGATGGACTCCTTAATGCATAACCGGACTTGGGACTTAGTCGGGTTGCACTGCAGGTAAAAACTACATTGCGTAGAATAAATGGGTTTACGAGTGAAGGAAGAAGATGGAGGAAAACGAGAGGTACAAAGCTAGACTTGTGGTGAAGGGGTTTGCACAGAAGAAAGGTATTGATTTTGATGAAATATTTTCTCCTGTTGTTAAAATGAATTCTATCAGAACTATTTTAAGTCTTGTAGCAGCGGAAGATTTACATCTTGAACAGGTTAGATGGAAAGACAACATTTCTCCATGGAGATTTGGAGGAAGAGATATACATGCGAGCAACCGGGAAGGATATGAGGTAAAAGGGAAAGAAAAAATTGGTGTGCGGAGTTAAAGAAGAGCTTGTATAGCATAAAAACGGGCCCCAAGGCGAGTGGTATCTAAAATTTGACAAGTTTATGTCGAACAAGGTTATACTAGATGTCACTCCGATCATTGTGTTTATGCGAAAAGGAAAACGATGGCGGCTATATTATATTGTTATTGTATGTAAATGACATGCTTGTTGCGAGGTCTAACATGCAGGAAATAAAATGTGCTCAAAAGAAATTGGAAAATTCATTTGCAATGAATGATTTGGGAGTTGCAAAACAAATCCTTGGTATGAGGATAACTAGAGATAGGAAAAAATCACAAATTAACAGCTGTCTCGGAATGAGTACATAGAAAAGGTGTTGAAAAGATTTAATATGCGGAATGCAAAACCCGGGTTAGTACACCTTTTGCTAGCCATTTCAAACTTAGTAAGGAGATGTGCCCAAAGACCCAAGAAGACATGGATTATATGTCTAAAGTTCCATATGCTTCAGCAGATTGGAAGCTTAATGTATGCAATGGTACGCACAAGGCACGATATTGCACATGCGATGGGAGTTGTAGAGGTATATGAACAATCCGGGAGAAAAGAACATTGGATGGCGGTAAAATGGATTCTCGAGATATTTGAAAGGTACCAAAAAATCAAGCATTATGCTTTGGTGGTTCAAACATTGCTCTACGAGGATATGTTGATGCGGATATAGCGGGTGACGAGAGATAACGGGAGGATCACTACAAGATATGTATTTCTTGTAGGTGGAACAACTGTCGGTTGGGTTTCAAAAAATCCAAAGTGTTGTTGCACTTTCAACAACGAAGCCGAGTATGTTGCTTTGCTACAAAGGCTAGTAAAGAAATGATTTGGTTACAAAGGTTTATGGATGAATTGGGTAAGAAGCATGATATGGGCACACTATACAATGATAGCCAAAGTGCTATTCATCTTGCAAAGAACTCAGGCATTTCATTCCGAGGACTAAACACATACATCTCAAGTACCATTTCATACAAATCGGTATTGGAAGATGGAGAGTTGAAAGGCTGGAAAAGATACACACTAGCCGAATCCGTAGATATGCTAACAAAAGTTGTAACTAGGGAGAGCTCGAGAACATGCTCGAGTTTCAATTGGTCTTCAAGGATGACGATGAAGATGAGAAACGACAGAGTCCAAATAGAAGTCATTGTCCAGCAAATAAAGCGGCGTGGAGTTGCTACAATCGGTCTCAAGTGGGGAGATTGTTGGGTGTGGAGCTCGATTATCTTGTTTACTTTCTATCACAACATTGGACACCCTGCACCCTAAAAAGAGGCGGCAACGCCGCCCAAAGTAATCGTCGTCGTGGGGGGGTCTAGCGGGCACCCTCGAAGCTAAAACATATGTAAAATTGCCTTGTAAAAGTATAGTAATTTCTAGTCAATGCGGGGGCCGTTCATTAGGCAAATGATCTGACGGTAGAAGTTATGTTTAGATTAGGGTTTTTTTCCCTAGAAGGCAACCCCCTTGTATATATGAGGGCATTGAATTGCGGCTGTGCATTATGTGTGTATTCTTGGAGCGAGAAATAGAGAGGGAGACTGTGAGAGAGAACAAAGGATATTACAGCGGATCTGCTGTAGGATATGTCTCTTTATTTTTGTTGGATAATAGAAAGGAAGGACTGGCTATTCGGGGTGGACGTAGCCCAAACTGGGTGAACCACGTATATCTATGTCTCTCTGGCTTTATGTGTTTTGTGTTCTTGTATTTTCCGCATATTTTATGTGTTGCATTGCTCCATAATATATACTTTTCTAACAATTTAGTGTTTGTATGCGTTAGATACAGTTTTAGGTCTTTCTTTTCCCCAACTGGAGTTTACAGTTTTTCCAGCATGATACTATGTGTATAATATTGTGATCGGCTCGTCAATATAAAGTAGTATTGATCTGGATTTATGCAGGAATGCAACAGAATACAGAAATAACCATAAATATAGAAATATAGCGGAAATAAGGCTTCATTTCATTAATATCAAATCAAAGAAATATGCTTACAAACATGATGGAAATAAAATAGCTAGGGTGCTAGTAGCAAATCTCCGAGAAGAGATGTGGTGACTATAGACCTCTGAAATGTATTACAATGAGGCTCGAGGGTCTATTTATTATGGAGAAACAATGCAGAATTCGAAACGTCCAAAAACCTAACCCCAGGAGATGAAGTGCCAAAACTATGGGCCCTGTTTGGGTAAATTTGTGTTTCAACTTCCCAGGGATGTAACTTCGGCATACTATCTTTGTTTGGGGCTTCAAAATGGCTCCAGAAGTTTAGGACCCGAAAAACTGCTAAAAATAGTAAGTTGTGAAAAAATAACCGAAAGACACAATGGTGGGGCCCCAAGTGGAATAGGCGGGTGGCCACCAATATCCACCTGGATCATTCCTCCCCCCTTAGGAAGCAATGGTCCCCATTACGTTGAGTTCTTCCATGAGATGAGGAAAATTCTGTTGAACTTGGTCCCTGGTGAACCACTTGCCTTGGTGCAGGAGTTGGCCAGCTTTTAACAACCCAATACAATTGGATCTTTTGTCAGCGAGTGTTCTTGATTTGCATGTCCATGATACAGTCTGTGGTGGCCTGTTCCATGCAGTCTGGGTTTAACTCTTTTGGTGTGAGTTCTTCTGCAATGTCAGAGGTGTCCAATAGAGGTGGGAAGTAGGGACGAAGGCAATCTACATTGAATACTAGGTGCTGACCAAGGAATGGTGGAATACTGAGCTCGAAGGCATTGTTCCCTACAGCCTTGGTGATGGTGTACGGACCATATTGGAGCGGGCGAATATTGTGGTGGGGTCCAATGAGGCGCTCCTTCTGCAAATGTAGCCACACTTTTTTTCCCACCTCGAAGTTGTGTAGCACTCGATGTTGATCATGTCATTTCTTTTACTTATCATTGGCTCTGTCCAATATCTCATGAACCTGTTGGAGAATGTGTTGAATGCGCTCAATAAAGTTATTTGCTTTGTTAGCTTTAGATTGGACATGAGATGAATCAGCATGAGTAGCTGCAAATGGCATGGTTACGTCAATGGGACATAGTGGCTGGAATCCCAAGCCCACCTGAAAGGGGATGTGGCCAGTTGAGCTGTGGAGAGCCCGGTTATAACTGTGTTGTACATAGGGAAGGCTCTCATCCCATGTGGGTGGATGATTTGAATTGTACATGCATAGAATGTGTACAATCATCCTGTTGACGACCTCTATCTGGCCATTAGTTTGGGGATGGAAAGCCGTGGACTTGGTGAGCTTGGTGTCCAAAATTGACTAGAGGCTGGATCAAAATGTGCTGAGGAACCTACTATCGTGATCTGATATGATAGACTGTGGGATCCCAAAGTGCACCCACACTCGTTCAAAGAAGAGTTTAGCAGTGGCTTCTGCTGTGATATTCTTCTTACAAGCCGCCATAATGGCCATCTTCGAGAATCTGTCAACGACCACGAAAACACAGTCATTTCCATTCTTAGTAGAAGGCAGGCCCGACATGTAATCCATGGAGATGGATTCCCAAGGTCGACTAGGGTAGGTAGTGGAGTATATAGGCCTTGCTTCTTGATGGTCGGTTTGGCAATGGCACAAGCAGTGCAGGATCTGATGTGCTTCTTGACATCCTTTCGAAGGTTCGGCCAATAGAAATACTTCTGTAGTATTGCTACTATTTTCTTGACCCCAAAATGCCCAGCGACTCGACTGTAGTGTGCTTCCCATATCATCTTGGCACGCTCGCTTGAAGGAACACAAAGGTGTCCCAGGTGACATAAAAGTGCATCTTGGAGGTGAAAATTTGGAACTTGCGTACCCCCCAAGAGTGCCTTGTAAGTGTGGCCAAATTTTGGGTCACTCTCATAGAGAAGCGCCCAATCAAAAGTCTCATGCCTACAAGAGTTGAGCATGGTGGTGAGCGCCATGATTGGTGGTCGGCTGAGGCAGTCTGCAACATTATTGGTGCTACCCTTCTTGTACTTGATGTTCAAATGAAACTGTTGCACATATGTGGACCACTTCTGATGGCGATCATTCTGAAACTTCCCTTGTGTCCGCATCTTCTACAAAAGGTATCCGTGTGCATGATTGTCTCCCTTCCCCAAAAATGTAAAGTTTCCGTTGTCGACAAGCCCGCACAATGGAGTACATTTCTTTTCTTTGTCATAAGTGGGATACTTTCAAAGCCGTGTTTGACAATGTCTCATTGTGATATACCACTGGATGCTCCCTCATGGAGTAAGAATCGCCCCAATAGCATAGTCGTAGGCATCTATCTCAATCTCAAATGGTTGTTGCAAGTTTGGTAATGAGCACTGGCTTTAAAAGAGGCGATGTTTCAATTATACGAATGCCTTCCGTTGGAGATTCGACTCAACATAATTTTTATTTCGCTTCCTCCCCTTGGTGCCTCTGACTCAAGGGCCAAGTGATATGAGAGAATCCCAACATGAACTCGTTGTGAGAAATTAGCAAGACCAGAAGTCGCTGGTCGTAAGGGTGGTTGGGGCTGGTCAATCCCGAATGACTTGGATCTTGGCTGGATCCACATGCACCCCCCTTTCATCAATAATGTATCCCAGATATTGAACCTGGGTCATGCCAAAAGTGCACTTCTCCAAATTGGCACACAACTTGTGCTGCCATAGTGTTTGGAGGACTTCTCAGATGTGGTGGAGTTGCTCTTCCCAAGTCTGGTTGAAGATAAGAATGTCATCCAAGTATACCACTACAAATGAGTTGGTGAATGGACACAAGATGTCGTCCATCAACCTCATTAAGGTTGTGGGAGCATTTGTCAATTCGAAAGGCAAGAAGAGCCATTCGAAAAGACGCTCCTTGGCTTTGAAGGCAGTCTTCCACACATCAAAGGGTTCGATTGGTACCTGGTGATACCCCGACTTCAAGTCGATCTTGCTGAAATATTTTTCCTCTTTGAGTTGGTCTAGAAGGTCATCATTTCATGGGATCGGGTACCTATTCTGGAGAGTGATCTTGTTTAGTTCTCGATAATCAATATAGAGTCTCCAAGTCCCATCCTTCTTCTGTACCAACACGACCGGGCTCCCACAGGGTGATGAAATTGGCCGGATGTGACCTTTCTGTAGCAGCTCTTGAATCTGCCTCTTGATTTCATCTTTCTCTAGAAGAGAGCACCTATAGGTCGATCCATTGGGTAGCGGCGCACCTGGGGTCAGGTCAATGGGGTGCTTGATCTGACAGTGTAGAGGCACCCCTGTGGGTGAGGTGAATATGTCCCCATACTCGTGCAGAGGAGTCATGTCTGGAGGTCATGGTCACAATATTCTTCTTGCCCTGGGGGTAGATCATCAAGAAATCAAATTTCCTGGTTTGGGAAATGAGCTTACTACATTTTTTTGCAGTAACCAAAGAGATAGTGGGAGGCAGTGGTACCTCTGGTATCCTGTACAATTGATTTCCCAAAGTAACAATAATAGCGCGAGGCTGGGACTCATACACAACATGTCGCTTCCACATCTATGGTTGGCCTAATAATACATCAGAAACATCAATAGGAGCAATGTCACACAATACCTCATCTGTGAAGGGCTTGATGCTATAGGGAAGGCGGCACTGCTGGCTGACGCGGAGGTCCCGTCCTTGGTGAAGCCACTCGATGGTGTATGGTTGTGGGTGCGCTGTGGTCGGCAAGCCCAATCGCTTCATGACATCTGCTGAAATGAGGTTCTTTTGGCTCCCATTTTCGATAATGAACCGTAGCGGGGAACCCTTTACCCACATCTGGGAGTGGAAGAGACACTCTGCCTCCTCTGGATCTTCTGGTTCCTCCTTCTTGATCTTCGTAGTGGCAACAGTGGCGTTGGTTTCTGCATCAATAATCTGCTTCCCTTTGTCATTCACCTTGTCAGGTTCTGATTCAGAGTCTGATCATGCATTTGATTCAGAAGCCCTCATCTCAGCCACCAGTGACTGCTTGGCCCAACACTCGCTTGTGTTGTGAGTGAAGCTCTTATGGAACTCACACCACTTTCCCCTGTCCTTCTTTGGCTTCGCGATGTTATTATTTGCTTATGTCTTTGACAGGTTCTCTTGGGCTGCCATGCCTTAGCTTTGTCCTTTGTTCTGCGGTTTGGGGGCACCTTTCCCTTGCTTTTGATTCGCAGATCCAAAGTCTCGCTTCTTCTGTTTGAATTTCTGCTTAATCTTGGCAGCATACCGGTATGTTGTACTATGCGAGGAGATGTCGAGGAATTCCATTTCCTCCTGAATGTATCTATGCAGACAACCACGATACTTTAGCACCAAATGCTTCTCTAAATCTTTGATACCCAACTTTGTGCGCAGGGTATGGAACAGATTCACTAGCTCATGCACATCTTGATCCCTTTGTTGTCGCAGCATGGTCCATTGTATGTACTTGTCCTCATAGCTCCCTACAGGATAGTATTGTTCCTTGATGGCATCTCAGAAAGAATTCCAAGTGGGTACGGCTGAGAATAAAGAGGGTTCTGTCTCGTTCGTTTTCTCATAGTAGGTTTCCCACCAGTCCTTGACATGGGGGGTAGCTTTTAGGAGTGAAAAAATAATCTTCTGCCAGTCGGAAAATTCATGAACTGAGAAATATCCTTCTAATAGATTCAACCATCTATCTACGACATCTACATCTATTTGACCCTCAAATATGGGAATGTCAAAGTTTACTTGTACCTTCAAGGGAGTCGCGCCTCTAGAGTGGCTACTGGATGCAGATGCGCCGCCGGTGGGCAGTCGTTGAAGGATCTGGGCAAAGTTATCCATCATCGCGTTCCTTTGTTTTTCGAGGGCCTCCTCGAGCAATATTTTGATAGGATCTCCTACTCCCTCATCTTTATTTTCGTCCCCCATGGGCATTCATTGAGGTTTGCAAGGCTGATCTTGTAAAGGTTCCACTAGATCGAGCCCTAACTCCTTATACCCCGACCTCGTTGGAGACATGCAAAGAAGGATCGAGAAAAAACAGACCGCTCTAATACCACTGATCCGGATTTATGCAAGAGCGCAACATAATACAAAAATAACCATAAACATAGAAATACAACAGAAATAAGGCTTCATTTCATTAATATAAAATCATATAAATATGCTTATAAACATGATGGAAATAAAATAGCTAGGGTGCTGGTAGCGAATCTCTAAGAAGAGATGTGGTGACTACAGACCTCTGAACTATATAACAATGAGGCTCGAGGGCCTATTTATTATGGAGAAACAATGGAGAATTCTAAACGTCCAAAAACCTAACCCTAGGAGATGAAGCGCCAAAACTATGGGCCCCGTTTGGGTAAATTGGTGTTTCAACTTCCCAAGGACGTAACTTCGGCATACTATCTCCGTTTGGGGCTTCAAAACGGCTCCAGAAGTTCAGGACCCAAAAAACTACTAAAAATAGTAAGTTGTGAAAAAATAACAGAAAGAGACAATGGTGGGGCCCCAAGTGGAATAGGCGGGTGGCCACCAATATCCACCTGGATCAAGTATTCTACTGTTCATTTATTTTTTGCTTTTGTTAAATACTGTCTCTAGTTTTCTTTCCAGATTCTCTTGCAATAGGTTTTACTTTTCCTATGGCTAGATAATAGAATTATATATATATATATGGATGGTTATATATATCATTGCATTTTTTTTTCGATTATTGTAATTGTAATCTATTGCAAGTCAGAGGTTTATTGGCTAGAGGACCATGACCCCTGCCCTGTCAACGCGGGGCTTGGCGCTAAACCTTTGAGCCTTAACAGTTTAATGATTTAATATTATACAACCCGCCTTTATTCTTATTTCCATAATTTAATGAGTTTTTAGACAACACATGTTATTTTTTTCCATCTGAATAAAGATGATAGAGTGGTACTACTACCCAATGTTTTTTTTATATATGTTATATTGAATTATGCTTCCCTGTACAGATCTAAATTTGCAGTACATGTACTATCTAGTTTCTTTTGTATAATAAATATAACAGTTTACATTTCTCGCTATTTCCAGTTTTCTTTTCATCTTCAATATAGAAAAAGAAGTTCTCTGTACAAGCTAAAATTATCAGTCATAGACCATTAACATAATAATAAAAATCATTTCACACACTCTTCTTTCTTAGGCTTTCATTTGCATAATTAAAATAAACAAACAAAAGGCACTTATCTTTGTACTTTTCTTTCTAATTAACTGATGGTTCTGCCCAACCTTGAGAGAGGCAATCACATCCTATGCTCCCCCCATGCTCCTCTCCAGAGACTTAGGTAGTAGACAGTCTGAGTTAGAAGAAAGGACTCAGGATTATAATCCAGCCTATACTTCACTGGGTTTTCAGAGCTCCACTAGTTTCCCCTACCAGCTCTGGACAAATTTGCTCAACATACTGTTGTTACCCTTTAGCATCTTTTTGAACAGAACCCCTTCCCTTCTTTAAGATTTCCATTTTATCCTTTTTGGGAAGTAACTGTCAGAAACTGTCTCTACTTTTTACTCTAGAATCTTGGAATCATTTACCATACAGTTAATCCCTTTTACTCAGGATAATTTATCAAGTTTTCTTGTATTCATAAATAAATTCAAGTCTCACTAACGAAAAACCATATTTTTTAATTCCTTCTACTTTTAATAATTCAAATATATCATAAAATTCCGTTAATCATAATTAACATAAAATAAGTGTTATAGAATGCTATTTGTAAATAAAGTTTTATTATAATAATAAAAATATCATTTTTATGGGATATTAGAAGTATATATACCAAATAAATGGATGTAACATATTTTTATAAGGATAAAGGGGGTTAGAAAGAGATCAAAATATTAATAAAATATTATAATAATAAGGATGAAGGCTAAAGAATACTAACAGAAATAAAGAAATAACACTGGGAAGAAAATAAGAAAAAGGGAAGAAAAAAAAATTAAGAAAAATACTAAAAAATCTAATTCGCTAAGAATCCATGCGAGAGGGTAAGGAATCACCTAGAGAGGGTCGGAGTCCAACTCTTTCTCATTTTCCACCAATCATCCCTATTGAGATTCTTAGCATACCTCTCAATCTCAATAGCCTCTCTAAGCTTCCTATGGTGGAAATGATAGACCCTAGCAATGACCTTGGAATCCTCAATACAGACATGGTGATAGGATTTTTTCGCATCTTCTGCAAGAGCCAATGTGCGGGAACGATTGTGCCTAATGTATACAACATGCTCCTAGATTCTCTTCTTAATGGACTGACCCGTTTCTCCAATATAGGGTATACCATAGGAACAAGGAACCAGGTAAACCCCTTTTTTTTTCCTTAGGTTCGACAAGGTCCTTGACAAAACTGAGAGAATTTTTGATAGTACAGAGAGGTTTGAATGAGGAGGAGAAACTATTCCTTCTAAGAATATGAGAAATCCTCTCTGTGGTCCCTTGGATAAACGAGAGATTCACCTTGGAGATAGGATCCACGCAAGAAATTTTTCCACTTAAACCTTTATAGGCTTTTTGAAAGGTTTTAAGGCCCTGAGATCTACTATATCCATTATTTTCAAAGACATCAAGAAGATATGATTTCTCTTATTCTAGGTGGCAGTCATCGGAAATTATCAGAGCACATATAGCAAGAGTGCAAAGAACACCAAATTTATGGGTAGGAAAATGATAAGAACTAGCATGAAGATACTGTTTCGTGTGAGTTTTATTGCGAAAAACTTGGTGAGAAATGTAACCATCATCCATTATATAGAGGAGGATGTCCAGGAAGGGCATGCACCTGTACACCTCAAATTCCATCGTAAAATTAATGTAATCTGACTGTGAATTCAGGTGGCACAAGAATATCTCTAACTTCTCTCGACCATGGGGCCATATGACACAAGTGCCATCCATAAACCTCTTCCACTTTTTAGGGCGAAATTGAGCTAAGGCTAAGGCCTTAGTTTCAAAATCTTCCATAAATAAGTTTGCGACAATAGGGGAAAGAAGGGAACCCATAGCAACACCACAGGTTTGCTCATAGATCTCACCTTGGAAGCTGATGAATGTTGAGGTGAGGCAAAGACCAACTAATTTAGCACTGTCCTCTTCTAAGATGTGATTTATGACATCAATGGATTCTTGGATGGGATTTTAGTATATAAGGAAACAATGTCAAAACTTAATAACAACTCCCCATGCTCCAACCTAATGTCTTTCCATTCCTTAATAAAGGAAACTAAGTCCTTGACATAGGAATCGGTGAGACCCACAAGGGGCTTAAGCTTCTGGGCTAAGAATTTAGCAAGAAGATAATTAGGCACACCTATTGTGTTGACAATAGGTCTCAAAGGGTCCTCGGGTTTATGAATCTTAGGAAGACCATAAATCCTAGGGGTGAGGGGATTACTCTCAATAAGCTTCCTAGAGAGAGGATTACAAGCTAAATTAAACTTAATGGCGAGGGAAACCTCCTTAGAAACAGATTTAATGGGATCCTTTTTCAGCTTGACATAACTGCCACTATTTGAAAGATGGTTGATCATTTTGCTGGCATAGTCAGATTTATCGAGAATGACGATGGCACCACCTTTGTCAGCCTTAAGGATGACAATGTTAGGGTCATCCCTTAAGGCTTTAAGGGCAAGAAACTCAAACTTGCTAAGGTTCCTTTTATGAGGCTTAGCCTTCCTAAGAACAACTGCATAATCTTACCTAATAGTCTCCTTTACATTATCCGGAAAGTCCCTAATGCCATATTCGATGTTACAGATAATGTCATCGATGGGAATATTCTTTGGGGAAAGGGTAAAATTAAGCCCTTTATTTAGGAGACTAAAAATAGAAGAATCAAAATTTTTGCTAGGCAAGGATAATTTTAAGGACGGAAAATTATCTTGAAGTTTAAAAAATTGGCGAATCTCACTAGCCCCTAATATGCAAATTATAAAATGTTTATAGATGTATTTGTAAAATTATTCAAATTTATAATGATATTATATATATTTTCTATATAATTTTGGCGATTTTTAAGGTAAAATAATTTTATATTGTAAAGTTTTTGCGAATCATTTTTATAAAAAATTGGAAATTGGCGAATCTTTTTTTTGGAAAAAACATCGAAAATTAGCCCACCTACGAATATTAGCCCCTAAAATTTTCCATGTTGCTAGGGAAGTTAACAACATTCTTCAAATCAGCAAGGGAATCATTATTTTATTATTATTAATGTTATTATTTAAATTCTTATTATTGTTAATATTAATTTTATTATTATTCTTAATATTATTATATATATTTTACGTTCTAGAACAGAGTCTATTGATTAGCATACTTATATAGAAAATATAAGGTGAAAACCAAAGGTATATTTTTTGGCACCTTACATTTTCTTTATTCATGTTCTAAAATCCCAATTCTTTGCATCCCTTTTTCTTTTTTCAGAAAAAAAAAATATAGCTATAGAATTGATGGAATTCTGAAGCTCTAATGAATTTCTGCATCTCAGATATGACAAGACCTTTTGACCGAAGTAGTTGAAGAATACCTAAAGACAAGACAAAGAGAAACAGTTGAAGGTTAGCAACATCAAAATTTAATGTATGCAAATGCAAAATTTTATTTAATAATAAGGATGAAAACATTGACATATGAATTAGATGATCATTTTATACCACCAACTCAAAAACATTATTAAAAAATTGATCATGTCAAATCAAAATCAAATCTCACACTCCGCCATTGAACCCTCATCATTTACATGACATCTCTAACATCAAATCCTGATTTTGTTGGTGAAATAATCCAACTCATACTTTAACGGTCAATTTTCATTAAACCTCACCTACGCTCTCGATAATTCCAAAGCCTCATTCATTCATTCACCCTTACATATCATCCATTTAGCAGCATAATTCACTCACGCTCCTAAGTCATATGGAAACCCTCAGTCTACCATGTCAAAGAGGCAGTCTTAAGGTAAAACTTCTTGAAAACCATGGGAGTAATTGTAATGACAGAACCCGAAGGGAGAAAATTTATGGAGGGTTACCCACAGATAAAGGAAATGTTACAGAGAGAAAAGTGGCTCAGTTTGTGGAAAAATTTGAATGGTTTCATAAGGAGGTTACTAAATACTTTTCCATAGCTTTTGATGGTGTGGAGGTTGAAATCAGAGATATCAAGTTTGCAATAACAAATTCTTTCATCGTTGAAGCCACCGGACTATCGAAGACATGAGAAAGATGGTTAAAAAATAGAGGAATTGAAGGTGAAGAATGGAAACGATTTCTAAAAAACCCAGGTATGGATACTAGCATCTTTAAAAATGGGATCACTAGCACAACTCTTAAAGGAAAATGGAAGAATTTGCTATTGATAATCCATAAATTTGTCACCTGTGAAGTATGGTTCGGATGCATGTTCTTTTACAATGCTAGGTTGTTAATGAATTTTATTGAAGATAGTGAAATAAATCTTCCATACTTTTTATTGCATAGCTTGAGGAAAATGGCAGGAACTGTTCAGAAGAAAATTTAGTTTATAGAAAATACAATGTATCATCATGGGTTAATAAAAATTCTCATTGAATTCCACCTTAAAATCCTAGTGGACACTTGGGAAATTTTCCTAATTGGGAACCATTTCCAAGAAGGAGACCAAGAAAAACCTAGTTGTAGCAAGGAAAAAAGAGGAAGAAAAAGAAAAGTTGAAAGTCTTGTTGAAAATGAACAACCATCTTAGGAATAGTCAGAGGATGAAATCCCCATTGCAGAACTTTTGGGAAAATTTAAGAAGAAAATAGATAAAAAGAAGGAGGATAGCATAAAAGGGAAGGATAAATCCATAAACGCAGAAGAGATTAGGATAAGGAAAAATAACGCCAAAATTCAAAATCCTCCTCAACCAGTAAGAAGAAGCTCTAGACTCAGTAAGACAACAAAAGAACCACCTTCAAAAGAAACTGAATTTGTTGATTTAGAAGAGGATCTTAAGGTTCCATCACCCACTCAGAGTCCAGGAAGAAGAACTCCAGACATTGACCTGGTGCAACAAAAAATTTATGATTATATTGAGTCCTTGGAGAAAATAGATGCAGGAAAGACATCAGTTTTTGAAGACTAGCCTCATAGTCCACAAGAAACTCTAGTTGTGAATACTCTAAAACAAGATATATTTCAACTAGAGACAATAAAAAATCATATTAAATAGGAACATGAAGCCTTGAAGTTGTAGAACCAGATTGAGAAAACCATAAATGAAAATACTCTTTTACATCTGGGTTTATGGTTCAAGAAGAAAAAAAATTTAAAGAAGAAGAATAAACAACTAAACAAGCAAGTCATAAACTTGAAATATAAACTTCTAATGAGAAAGCCAAGGGTAGTTGTAACCACAAGGAAGGCAATGAAGATGAAATTAGATGTTTTAGCAGAGGTCTCAAGGCATATGCAGTAACATGATAAAGACTCACAATTTTGTGTTTTTGCATGAGGAAATGCAATGGTCTCCTCGTGGGGGAATGTGGAGCCTCAAGACTGCCTCAATTTTGATAGTCCTTTTGACTATCTTTCCTTCTTTTTGACAACACCGTAAGCTCAAAAAAGTTTTGAATTGCACATTTTGACTTGGTAAGGTATCTTAATGATCCATTTCTCATATTTTCAATTGTTCCTTATTATTATAATGAAATTTCTATTTAGCTACGAAATTAATGCAATTATGCAGCCAAACTCTGTTTCTATAGCCAATGCCATGGTTCAACAGGTTCTGAGGAATTAATGGTGTAGCAAAACATATGGGTAGTTGACAAATGATCCAGTCATGGATCTTATCCTATCCATCTGTCCATAATCAAGCAAGAAATTAACTAGAAATGTGGTCAAAGGAACGGTCAACCAGGAGCTAGAACAAGTAAGTGAGGAAGTCTGAGGCTTCACAATTTGCTCTGCCACATAGCAAATCATGAAGCAAAGAAATTATCATTTATGTTTAGAATTTCAGATAGAATTTGCTTACTATTAGAAGGCGTAAAAGCCTCAAAAAATTTAATGATGGGATTTTATAAATATCAGGCTGAGTAATTGTGTAAACGGTACGAATTATTGTGAGACTGTGATATCTTTAAAACCTTGTTTTTATTCCCTAATTTAAAGAAGAAGCATTCTAGAGTTTCAATGCAAATTTATTAAAGAGTAGTTTCAAATCCATGTATTGTGGAGGGCGCTACAACAGAAGAGGTTCTATTTTGTTTTCTATTTCCTTTACATTCTTGTATTTAGATGTTATTTCATAACTTAATTTTTATGCGTTTACAGTGTTCTGCGGTGTAGATACATGCTCTGCTTTTATTTCTATTTTCATTGCAATCATTTCCAAATTTCAACAGTGTAGATGTTTCGTTTATCATTTTTATTTCATTACTTGTTATCATCATTTCCAAAATGTCATTATGTTAGAGTAGATGCTCTGTTTCTATCATTTGAATAGATTTATTTCCTAGATGGTTAAAAATGCAGAGATAATTTATCATAAGAGCTTGGCATACATCAATATATCATTGATTACGTTATCAAGGACTAGATTAGTTCCTTTTCATGCAATATTATTTTATCATAGGTTAGTTCTTGTGAGACAAATTTGAAGTAGTAATAGAATATTTCCTTTCTTGTTTTTAATCAATTATGTCTCATGAGCTCAAATAGTTTTACTTCATAATAGTGATTTCTATTCTAAGCATAACAAATGAATAGTTTTAGTGATTCTTTGATTTATGGTTCATCCACATTAAAATCTCAAAAGATTAAAAAAAATAAAAAATAGAAAAAATAAAAAAGAATTACTTATTGATTTTAGAATTTTAGTCCTTCTCAAAATTAATCCTTAGCTACTAAAAATATTTCTCATCTCAATTCTTAGGATTGAGTTAAATTTGGATTTATTTTACTTTTCATAATTTAGTTTCTTAAATTCATTCAAGGACATCCAAAATAAAAAACATTTAAAAAAAATAACCTTTACATAAAATCACTAAAATAAACTAAGTAAGAAAGGCTTCTAGCATATATAGTGCACTTGCACTTCACAAGATTACCAACTTCGTTCGATAATTTATGATAGCAATTTAAGACAATTAAATTGACTAAAAAGGTATCCATTTTCCTCAATTGCAGAAGTTTGCAATCTGTATTTTGAGTCAAACTTGCAAAGTGCTTCTCAGTGTGAGCGCAATTGGGTCGCCTTGTAGAGGATTCACCCGAAGAAGAGAAACCGTTTGGAACAAAAATGGTTAAAATATCTAGTCTATGTCAAATATAAAAGACCTAATAAAATTCTCATTATGTTGGAAGATATTGATCCAACATTAGATTAGGTAGCGAGAGAGTCATCTAACATAGTTTGATTCTCGATGAGGATATTGGTCTTGATTTGGATTTACAAATGGACACATTAGTTGAACATAATGTTCGGTTAAATGAAGATCCACTAATACCGGGCCCAACCCCCAAGTCCTTTAGTTGTGGGCACTTCCTCTACTAAGCCAAGACGCAAGTGCATAGATCGTCTATCTCAGCGCGTGCGATGTTGCCCTCTGCTAGTGCTACTACTTCTACAGTTGCGGTTGGAGATCACGATGAGGAAGAGGAGCCATGGGTTTCCCCTGTATGATGAGTCAAATTTTGCTTTAGATGATGTTGGCTTTTCTAGCAGTAGCGTAGTGAATTGCGACTAGTGATGTTTTATTGTAGAGGCCATTTAGAGCCTCCTTGGTTATGCGTTTTTGTTTTGATCTCTATATGTTACAATTTACATGTATTGGACGAGTGCACTAGGTGTCATTTTGATATAATGGATATATTCATGAGCCTAATTTGATCATATGTTGTCTTCTCTCTATATTCTAATGCTTTTTATTTGGAAACATGAACGAAAACCTTTAAAATTATGTTTTTTTATAATAATAATAAAAAATTATTGTATTTTTTACTAAGACCGAGTCATTGAAATCAACCTGGCCGAGTCGATACCAAGTCAAATTTGGATTCAAATCGACCCTCGGCAGGTTCCGAACCCTGATTCAAATTTTTTAAAACATTGATTTGATCCCATCTACATCATTATATAATGTAAGTGATTCAACACTTCTTTATATCGCATGTTAATGTTGTAGTGGGAAAGGTAACAAGTATATGCCAAAGAATGGCATATTGTAGTGTAAGAAAAAATATGAAATCAACCACTTAGTGATTGCCACTCACTCAAAAAATGGGAATGGGATTAGGAATGAAGGTCATCATTGGTGATATATGCAATGAGGAACACATCATTCCCATCATGCAATAATGTTACGCTTATGGATTCCTACTCTTAATTTACAATTTACATTCTCTCTTACCATTGCACCATTATTGAGTTAGAGCATGCCATTTTCGTAAATTTAGATCATATTAGGACCATTATCTTGTCACTCATTTAACATATGAACTTCATTATGAATTCATCATGAGCACAAAGAGATATTGAGATATTTGTCAATGTTGCCACATAGTTGTATATTTTTTCATTCTAAGCTTTATTACTCCATGTGATGTTTGTAGGTTGGAAATTATGTCTATATTTTTAGATTCAATGAGTAATAAAACTCACGCTAGCTTCCTCCACATTGTGACCAAATTCCATGTAGGTCATTGGTGTCTCAAGATGACACATATGGTTTGGTTTAGTTAGGTTAAGTTACTAGTCTTCTTGTTGTTAATTTTAAATTATTTTCAATACAACTAAAACATATAGAGGACTCTTCGCATTCAATTGCAAAAACCATCACACATATGATATGTTGTCGAGATGGATGATGTTGCCAAAGTGGGTTTTAGGTTCAAGTATCAAGTGATAAAAAAACTCACCTATAACAACACAATCTCGATTCCTATTCAAGAGAGATATATTGATTTGGTTTTGTCCAAATCATATATGACAACAAAGATATAGGGATGATGGGTTAGTACATGGATGAAGATAGGTCACCGGCGATGCAACCATCGATGTTGACTCCTCATCATACTTTGTTTTATTCCCTTCCATGTTCCTCATTGGCTAAGTTGGTGGGAATTAAAGGATTGGGGACAACTAAGTTGGGTTTATGTGTTGCGTACCCAATACTTTTAATATCAAACATTTCATTCCTTGTGTAGGGTGGTTGGATTTTTAGGATATTAGAGGGCATACGAAAGTGCACAGAGAATTTAATGCATTGTGGGAAGAGATTATAAATAAACAAATTGAGAGGTGGAAGGAAAATGAGGATGATTCTATAAACATGTTTCTTGACACCTCTTAGAAGGCCAATGCCATAGACATAAAATTAAGTAGAACATAGAACATAAATTCCCATCTTCTATACATCTTGATAGGTAGTATTGATATTTTGATCATTAATATGGATAGGGAAACACTAGATACATTGATAATTCTAATATGATAAAAGAGAGTGGAGAAAGAGCTTGATGGGTGATTAGAAAACATAGCCTAAAGTCATGTGATTTTCCAAGTTTTGAGTACCTATAATGGGCAATGAAGGAAACATTGAGATTACATTTTTCAATTCTACTATTGCTTCCCTAAAAATAAATAAAGACTTGCACTATGGTAGGATACAAAATTCACGAGTGTGTTATCAGTGATAGTGGCATTCCAATTGATAGCCACTATAGGATTATATAGGAGAATAACAACTTATTTGGGACCTTAGCAAAATTTTGGTGCATGGTTAAATCATAAAAACTATATATAAATTAGTAGAATAGTAGCATGATGTTGATGGCATTGAAGAAGATGACAAGTTGGTGGATGGACACACAAGGGGGTTAATGGAATATAGAGGTAAGAAATTAACAAAAGGCAGGTGATGATACAAAACAAAGGAGGACTGAGATGAAGCCCCTTATCATCCTCTTAAGACATTAACATATAAATACATCTTGAAGAAACATCTCATTCCAAACTATCTTAGTAGTTTCTTATTTGAAGTATAATTTTTGTTTCCAATGGTATCTTGAAGAAAATAAATGGTCTTAGATTAATCAATTGAGCAAAGGCCAAGCTACTTACCAAGATATGTCTTTCATTTATTGTAATACACTATGTATAAGTAAGCTCAAAGGTATTGTAAATTTCAAGATTGTAGAAGAATTGGCTTTGTTTAGCTCTATGTGTTGTAATATTAAAGATAATAAGATAGGAAATATATAAAAATTTGATCAAACAAGAAAAATTAAGAAATAAAAAATTAAAGCATGCATATCACGATTAATATGTTGTAATGTAAAATCACTTAAAAAAAGGTATGGATGACAAGTTAGAAGAACCAAAAACAAACAATTGTCATATCCTTAAAATCCCTTCTACATTAGATTGTCCAAATTCTTTATAAAAAAATCATGGACACATATCTTTTTTCCTCATGAAAAATCATAATTTTATTAAAAGAAACAAAATTACATGTTGCATCAGGAGATAATAGGTTAAACAACTAGCTAAGACTAGTGTTCATAAAAATAAGCAAGTGACAACTAATATACAATGGGGAGAAAAACTATGTTTTTCTCCCTTTATTTTTTTCCACCTTCCGCCATGCACCTTGTGATGATGTGGGGGAGACAAGTGCAAGCTGATTTTCAACTGTAGATGCTCCTACTTCCTTGTCCAAGTTCGAGGTTTTTGATGAGCGATGCCTTTTGTTCCCACTGCAGTCAGGTACAACTGGTTCTTGTGTGGGCGGGTCCTGTTGTGTTTGTATATCAAATGGATCTAGTGTGCCTTTTTCTTGTGCATCCAGGACTATTTTTGACTATTTTTTCCCATCTGATGTGGGTGCATCTTCTTCTTCTTCTATCTCCTCTTCTGGGTCACATGGAGGGTATTTCCATCCTTTGGGTGCTTTTCCGGTCCTCTTATTTCTTCGGTTATCTCTCTTTGCTTCAGGATAGGTATTTTGTAGATGACCAATTTGTATGCAAATTCTGCATCTGAATGCGATGTTTTCATAGTCTATATGTTGCATCCATTTTTGTTGTTTGTGTGCCAGCTGAATGCTTTCTGGTTATCCTTTGTTGAGGTCTACCTCAACACAGATATGTGTGAAGGTGAAGATTCTCTCCTGCAACTGTTGTGTATTTGTTTTAATGTATTGCCCAAGCACATTCCCAATGCCTTGTAGGACGTTGTCACTCCAGAAATGTAGGGGGAGATTGTATAACCTGATCCATACCGGCATTCCGGAGACAACCATAGTGTTAGCATCAAAGTCCAGGGAACCAAGGGGGTGATATAAAGTCCGATAGATCCCCAAAACCATGGACCCTCCCGGAGGATGTAGTCCGTGATTTCCGAATGCTGAAATTTAGCTATGAAGAAGCCTTTTGAACAGAGATCTATTTCACACTCCACGTACTCATTTCTTAAATATCTATTGAAAGAGGTCCATTGGTTTGGGCCAGAAGCTATTAAAGCGATAGATAAGTTCTTGTGCCTGATATGTGTTTCGATGTTCATCAATCTCAGGTAAATCTATGGCCAGTTCAGGTGTGTGATTCAGTTGCTCTACAATGTAGGGTCTGGGGGCATTGCTCTCTGGTTCTATAGGGGCAGTTGGTTTTTTTTTCCCCTGCAGAATGTTCTTGAAGGAGGGTCTTATATTTGGATCCTGTTTAGAGGTACTACCTCCCCTTGTTCCCCCAGCGGTTTTAGTTTTTCCCTAATCCCCTGTTCCTCCTCCTCACAAATGGAGGTTGAGGATGATGGTAGCACCAGAGGATATAGTGTGATCCTTTATGGATCTGTGGTTTTGAAGTACTTTGTCTTCATGTATCAGTAGCTATAATGACATAGGGTATCCCTGAGCTTGTGTAATATGCATTTTGAGATCAAATACTAGCTCTATATCTTCTGTCCATAATACAAGATTTTCCCCAACAGGTGTTTTAATAAAAATTTGAAAACGATTCTTATTTACCTGTTTTGTGGCACCTGTTGCCCCAATGTGTTCACCTGCCTGAGTCGATGTTGATTCAATTTGAAAAGTCGATGTTGGGTCAATCTGCAAAGAGGGGAACCATATGTGTCGAGGGAAGCCTAGTGAGGACTAACCACACTCTGCTCGAAATTGGGCATCTGCATAGGCTTTGGGCAGGCAGATGCTGCATCGATAATAGGCCCAAGCCTTCTATAGAGGGTAGCCCTGCACCTCTGATAACATAGGACGACATGGTGGGTAGAGCATACTGTAGCTAGTGAATTTCAGGAGCATTTGTGCTGGTCCATCCATAAACGCCAAGATCCATCTTCAATAGCCAGGTGCCGCCATTCGCCAAGGACGATAGCCACCTTTCATGGGGGCTCGATGGCATTGTAGAAGTTGTAGGGCCGCCAAACACAGGTGAGGGTGTGACAGAACAGTCCTGGAGCCACGAGGTTTGTGGCCTTTGTGTGTCGAGTGCTTTGGGCAACTGACACAATGAGAATACCAGGTCGAGGCATACAGTGATGGTCGAGAGTGTGAAGGGGTGATGGCCACAACGCCATACTTTCATTTCTAGATGGTAGCCAGCGCGTAAGGTGTCGCTGCATAGCCACAGGTTGCCCTAGCTCCACTCACCATTTTCTCTCTATCATGGACACATATAAAATGTATATTGAAACTCTAATTGTATAAATCCCAATGATGAAATATGTACCCAAATTATAATTTTATAAACACTAATGCTTAATCATAAAATTGTGCCAAATCTTTGTGAAAAAATTATATATCCAAACTCTAATGATATATGTCTAAGCTCTAATTATATAAACACAAATCAAGTTTATATATATACTTATATAATATTGACTTTATAATATTAGGGTTTATCATATTAATATTAATATTCGGATTATAATATTAATATATAAGGTTTATAATATTAGGTTTCAAAGTTAATTGAAAACTGAACACTTAACTTACGTTTACTTATATTAAAACTCTATAGTAAAACCCCAATACTAAACACATTACTAAAACTCTAATATTAATACCCAATATTTTAATGTTATAAAATCTAATGATTACTTATATAATTATTATTATTATATTAATATTAAATCATTGCAATACACCTAATATTTATTAATGTGGTATATCAACCAAATTTAGTAATGTTGTTTTGTATGCTATATGCTTGTTGTATATAAACCATATTTATTCATGTAATTGTGCTAGTTATATAAATATCAACTACTAAAATATATCCAAATTATAATTATATATCATAAAATAATATCAATTCTATATATCTAAACTTAAATAATATATATATATATATATATATTATAATAATGGTATTTAACATATTAATGCAAATTCAACACGATGTATATATAATAATAAAATTTTAAAAAATTATAAAATTAGAAAATGGAGTTTATCCAACCATTATGATGGTAAGACCATTAAGTTAAAAAAATAACAATTTAATGATTGATTAAGGCATTGAAGGATGTGAAGTTGTCATAACATTTATTTGAAATCCATGGCTACTGTGGTCCACTTCCTATTCTAATTTTCAAAATTTACGTCTGACGATGCCAATGGGTTACCGTGAAGAGAATGGGACAACATAACATCTGTTGCGATCATAGGAAACCAATCGTCTGGTAAAGTGGAAAGAGAAACCGGCCAACTGTTGTGCATAATGAATCGAAGACTTGAAGATCTCGTCGCTGTCAAAAGAAATGAATTGTCTATTCAAAGCATTTGGTTGACGGGGAGATGCGTAAAATGCGGAATGGGTACACCACGAAATCGCCACTCATGCACGTCCACTCCCACCTACTTTTTATGTCGGTGGATGCCACCTATTTTTCTCTGAGGCCTATCACAAAGAATCATTTCATATGTTGGTGGATGCAAGCTGGTTTGAATAAATAATTGGGTCCCAACTGAAGGATTCATATCTTTGGTAAACCAGATTTCTGCAAGGAAATCAACGTAGGCCACTTTACGCGTACAGAAATGATAGATGGCAATGGTCAATAATGTTGTGACACATTAAGCAATCATACCCACCCAATTCCCCTATAGGGCTCCAACCTTCCCAAGGAAACCAAAGGATAATTAGCAACAAAATACCACCAACGATTTACCAGGTTTACTAGGATGTAGGGTTTCAGTGGCTCCTAGGCTTACACATGGCTCTAGAATGCACCTCTTTGATTGGAAAACAAGGCTACAAGGTAGCGACTACCTGCCGCTTAGTTTAAATATAGTAATATTGCAATGTGATGTTGGAAATGTTTATGGATAGCTATTATGACTATTACATGCCGTTTAATGTAATTATAGAGATGTTACCCATGAGCATAAGCATTTGATGTGTAGATTTGATCTGCTACATATGCTTATAGCTTATTTTTGGCATCAATATGAGTATGACAGAGTAGCTACTCCCTGTTGCTTATCAATGATTGGTTTTTATAAATTAGTACTAATAATATTTTTATTTCTAACTTAGTACTAATAATATTTTTAGTACTAAAATAAGATAAAAGGTGGAATTTATTTTATAAATTTTTTATTTTTAATTCAATTTTTAAGAGATAATATTTATAATTTTTTTAATTTTCAATTTAATTTAAAAAATATTGTGTTGTATTGTGTGCACAAGTACAGTGTCTTGTTGATTATGGAGGGTTCATCTCATGTTATTTCATATAACAATTTCCCTCCACTTAAGCTAGGGTGCGCGGGTCCACAAGACCACACGACATTATCATATTGTATCACAAGTTCAAACGTATTGGGAGCATTTTGTTTGTTGCCCAATTGAACAGTGAAAGGAATTGGACCTGATGCATATTATAGGCCACAACTAAAAGTTGAACTCAGGTCCGATTAACAATCGGCATCGGAGTTTTTTATTTGAACCATTTGTTATGCTATAAGTGTGGACCCGATCTATGTTATATGGTGCAGTTAATAGTTGATCGCAGATCCACCTTTCAATCAGCATCAAAACTTTTTGTATTGGCTACTTTGTAATATTATGTTTCAGATCCGATGCAGTTTATGAAGCGAATTTAATCTCTTTTCAGGTCCGGCGATGTATGCGCAAATGAAATGTTTTAATTTTTTTATCACGCGACAAAATGTTTTACAACCTTTGGTTTGTTGTATTGTTTTAAATATATACAACGCGCATAAGCTTTCAGTCGTAAAGTGCAAGTGAAGAAGAATCATATTGTAAAGAAAATTATAACAAAGGTGAGGAGCATGGAAGATAAGACTAACTTTAGTCCTAGTACAGTGTTAGACATAGAATTTGGTGCATTACTATTAACAATGAATATAGGAATCTACAAAAATAAAATAAAAATGAACTTATAGGCTAAGGAAGCATAGACTTAGAAATGGCGATTTACTATTTCTGTTACCATAACAATATTGCCCAAATTGAGAGATGCTGTTCAAAGTTGATACATAAGAATATATGAAAAATTAATGTCCTTGCTTCATTTGCAGAGGCGATTACTTGTGGTGCACATCCTATGGAAAAATAATCTTAGTGCCTCTCGCTCTTTCACAGAGATGAATTAATGTTCCACATGTCAATTACGATTTTTGCAAAATCAATAAACAACAAGACAGAAGACTGGAAGTAGCCTAGGGATCATGTTTGCACAAATATTGTTTTCAGGAAATTTTTAAATAGATTTATAATATTTATATATATAATGTCAGATTGTAAAGACAGGTTCTATTCATTGAACATATATGTATGAAATATGAAAACATTTGTAAATGTCAAATGGAAAAGCTATATTTCTTAAATATACATATATTAAGTCTGAAAGTATCTGTGAATAGGTAGAAGAAACACTATAAGTATAACTAGTCATTTTTGTTTGTAATTTTTCTATGAAAACATTCTTGTTTTGGCAAAATGTTACAGACATACTCCACTTTGAGAAAGGAAGATTTGAGCAGTAAAATCTTATACAAAAATTGAGAAGAACTTTGCACTGATTTATGGATTACTATGTGTTTTTGTTGTAGCCAATGTTTGTAGAAGTGTTGGTGCTGCAAAGAAAAGGGAAAAATTAGTACAAATCTTGCTATTTTGGATAGCATAATTTAAATTGCATATATCTGACTTTTTGTTGAAAGATGAAGTATAATTATAAGTATACCTAGCCTTGGTAGGGTTTCCATTGCTGTCAACAGATTGGATCTCATTGTCTTCATTGATTGTAAATGTACCATTGATTTTGAAATCGCGTAGCATATACATTGTTTCTTGTTTGCTTTTAACATAGTCTTGAAAAGACATATACGCTAGGTTGGGAAGTAACTGTTTCAAGAGGAATTTCCTTCGGATGCAACATTGCAAATTGGTGTTGTTGGACTTGATTATGCAATTAAGACACTGTGAATAGGAAAAGGACGAATTTTTACTGCACTTTAGGAAATCAACTGTATTCTCCTCTATCGTTGTAGAGGTTGGTATTGGTGAATTGCATTCAACACACACTGGTTCAAATGGCGTAGAGTAAATGCTTGCAATTGTCAATGTTCCTTTTATCTGTTCATAGAGGAGGACAAGTAGTATATTTAAAAATAGAAACAGATGAAGAAACAATTGCATATTGAGTAGTAGAGGTACTGTTTCATTTGTACTTATAGAGAATGTTGGAGGGTTCAATTTTCTGAGTTCTTCTGCTGCTTCTGCGTTCAATTTTTTGATGAATGTAGCTTGCGTTGTTCGAAGTGTTCTATCCTTCAGTTCTTTCCTGTTTGTTATGTTTTTTAATAACATAATTGGAAGATGGCCTTTTTGAAATTCTTGCTCAATTTCATCATAGAGCGGTGCAAATGTTTCAAATAACTGCAACTACAAAAGAACACATAATTTTTTATTTTTATTTTTTGAAACTGAATTGAAATGTAGGATGGAACTAGCAATATAAAATCATTGCAAAGTAATTTATGTTACCATTTGTCTATTGTCATCGAAACTTCCATATTTAATTTGCAATCTATATTGGAAACCAACTTTCCATGTAGCTGTGACAACTGCTGCAATTGTTCCAATTGGATATGTTTCTGTATTTGTTGTAAGCTGTTTTACTGTTGTATCTGGAACGAATTTGTATTCTTTGAAAATTGTTGGTATGTTCTGTACGGTGCTTAGTTCAGTTAGCAGCAAAATCCAATCACAATCACCGCGGTCATAATTTGTTTTGGGGAGAGATTTAAAATTTGTAATAGATATTGCTTTTTCTGGTGATATTTTTTGTCAATGTTGTTCAATAAGCTCAGTTGGTATGGACAATGTGATTTTCATGATTCCTTCGGCATCTGTCAAATCTGCACGTAGTATTTGTCGTGCTTTGTGGACTTTATCAAGATATGTGCTATAGATAACCATAACATCTCCATTGAACATTTTTCCAGTTTTGCAAATGCTTAGTTCTTCAATGGTAACTGGAACTAAATATGTTGCTTTTGATCTGTGTATTGATGATGTTGATGTGGCAAAAGAAACAATTAGAAGTAAAATATATTGGTGATAAATATGAATGCTATGTGAATGGTACGTATAAGAATTTGTTTCAAATTTACTTGTTTTATTCAGTTGCACTTGATATTTGTTGTTCTTTGTCTATTCTAGCTTGTTGTCCAGAACTGCGAAATGAAAAAGATGCAACGTCACTGAATGGTGGACTTGAACGCAACCACGAAGTGTTTGCTAAATTTTAATAACTAAAAATAAAAATAAAAGTATAAGCGTATTGTATATTGTACTGGAAACTGAATATTAGTTATTGGAAGAAATATTAATTGCATTTAAAAACTTCGATAATGAAATACTTATAAACTATACAATATTAAATTTAGAAAATTCTATTGGTGCAATAGAAATATATACTGATCTGAGTTGCAAATATTAAAAGTTTTTTTGGGTGAGAGAAAAAATGGTTCAATTCCAGTACTATAGAAACGTGTAAACGCATCTAGTACAGATGTATGAAAGTTGGGCGTAATAAGCAAATCTGGATGTGTTTCTTGATCAAGCTCACTTTGCGATGTTGTTACTTATTATGGGTGGTTGGCAATTTACACAATGAATATGTTGATCAAGATATATGTCATTTGAGCTTGTTGTACTACCCAACGAAAAATAACATAGAAACACCATAGGACAAAAGAAACCAAAAAGAAAAGGTACAGATAAAATTTCAAAGATAATAGGGGTATTAAGAGAAATAATGATGAGATTGGAAACATTTTGTTCAAGTTGCACAATGTGAATTAAGATGCATATGGATTATGAAATAATTTAGTTTGATGTAACTGAAATGGAGCTATAATTTTGGAAACAATTTAATTTGTATTTGATATTATCTTTATTGCAATTTAGAGGTTGACAAGAAGCAACATGGGAAATTGGAGAAGATCTTAGTGAAAAAGGGTTCAAATGTAAAGTGAACAGGAAGCTTGACAAGTTTCTAGAGGAAGGGTGAGGAAAAGGAATTAAAGGTTGACAAGAAAAGAAGAACAAGAAGACTGGGATTCATAGAATTATGCATGTAACAGTTCTGATGTAAATAAGAAATTTGTGATGATTGTCAAGTTTAAGCACGGAACATTATTGAGATAATGAAAAGGGAAACAAATTGTGTCGTAGTGCTAAAATATTGTAGAGAATAAGATTCAGTATTCTGTGGTGTTTATTGCTAGATAACTCCAAAGTGGTTATATATAGTTTGCAATTTGCAATGGGGCGTGTCTCATTTGTGCATGAAAATATTACAATGGGTTGAAAGAAAAATTCAAGAATTAAAATGAATTCTGTGATGCTTGAGAAATAAATCATTGATGCATAGTATAATTCTATATGAAGAACAGTGCTATAGAAGTCAGCACTAGTAATATAAGAATAGGGCTTACAATAGTTTTGTAGAAAGAAATAAATAGTTAAACATAGAGATATCTCTATACATATGCATTGAAGGGTAAGTAAGTTTAGTGTAGGAAGCAAACCTGAATGTGTTTATTTCTTGTTGTGACTTTTCTTTGCCTATTTGACTCATTGTAGAAAGCTATAGTAATTTGCAAGACATACAATTAGAAGTCAAAGTCATAGTAGTTAAAAGGCTATTATGCAGCTTTCAAAGACTTTTTTTAGAAACAAATTAAAGGTATGTTTGGTAGAAATGCTCACTATTGATTTCATTTGTATAATAAGGACATGAATATGCAAGTCTGATACTATTGACTAGAAAAAAGCATTAGACTACTTTCATTTGCACTATGTTTCTATTGCATTTTTGTCTTCAATGATGAGACAAATAGTATCATGGTCGCTCCAATATGTATCTAACCTGAAATTCTTATAGCTACAGGTTATGTTTGACCATATGTGATCAATGATTGATAATTGTTGATTGTTATTTGTCTCTAAAAGAAAATGAAGGTTGTAATTGTGCATATACGATCTTAGTTTGTTTGTTTTGTTGTTTCTTTCAAGCATATTGATGTTGAAATCACCAAGAATTTCTATTGTTTGATTTGAATGTATTTTGCATAATGCTTTTGAAAGAAGGTCCAATGTATTGTTCAATGTTGCATATGGCGCAACATAGAATTCACGACTATAATATCCATGTCATGAAGAAGCATATTTGCTAGTGTAGCTTCAATGTTCTTTTCTTCAAAATGAATATCGTTCAAGATATTTATATGCTTTTTAATACAAATTAGCAAACCATGTTTACTATGATTTGATATGCAATTGAATGTTTCAAGTCTTTGTAGAAGCATTGAATTATTCAAATGTGTTTCTTGTAAACATAGGATGTCAGATTGCATTATATCATAGTCATTTAACAAATCATCAATATGTATTTGTAAACTGCGAGTGTTTAGAGAAAGAATTGAAATGTATGCTTCTGTTTCTAATAACGAATAGTTGTAGTCTAGTTGCCACTTCACGTTTTTGTGTAAACGTTCCATTTCAGCAGAAATTTTGTGTAGAATTCGGAAGTTTTGTTTCTTAAGTGGACTAAGCAAATACAATGATTCTATGTTTCTCACACGAGAAAGAGCTGTATATACTAATCCATGGCGTTGTATTCCTAAAGGATCAAATGCAAGTTTGTCTAGTGTCAAGCCTTGTGATCTGTGTATTGTACATGCACATGCTAGTTGGATTGGAAATTGTTTTCTGATTTTCAAGTTGCTTATTTTTGCTAATACAGAAATTGGCTTTGTTGTGCGTAGTATGGGAGTCCAATCACTAGAAATTTCTCTGCTATATAGAAAAGAAAATTTATGTGCTTGTTGACGGCCAACACGTTCATCATAGAATTTGATCCATATTACATCAAAGTCGTCTAACTTTACAGATGCTTTAATGATACCATCTGCATCGTTGACTAGACTGTCTTGTAAGTCATAGTTTCCTGCATATATTTCAACTAGCATGTTAAGTTTTAGGACAATTTGTGAAGGCAATGTTGCTATTTGTGCATGAGATGGTATGTGTCCATGGTTTTCTTCTTCATAATCAATTGCATTAATTAAAATTTCATCACAAGGAAAAATACATAACATTTTCTTGTTATGTAATGCTACATCTTTATTCCTAAAAAATAGATAGGGGAAAGTAGGATCATTAGGAGCATTTCGAATACAATGTCTATTTAGGTAATTCAAATAATCTTTTGTTTGATTATTCAAACGCATCCTATTCAAAATGCTAATGAAATTTTCATTTGTTTGACGCATTGCAATGTGCAATTCATAGAACTTTACATGTTCTTTCCAAAAGTCATATGTTAGTGGTTTCCTTCTTATTGTAGGTTATTCAAATATTAGTGAATCTTGTATAGGTTGTGCTTGGTACGAGTCACCACAAAAGATGATATCAATGTTTCCAAAGTATTTTTTTTTATTGTGCTTAATGTTTCTTAGTCGATCATCAATTTGATATAGAAAACAACTTCTGATTAGAGATACTTCATCAATGAGAACAACTCTTAATTCTTCATATAGTTGTGTTAACTTGTCTAACACATCGTTGCTAAGTGGAATAAAACTAGATTTGTTGAAAGGCATTAGCAATGCAAAATGAATTGTAACTCCACCTACATTATATGCAACTTTACCTGTATATGCTAATAACAAACCTTTTGGTCTCAAAGGATCTGTATTGTAATGTTCATTGTAGATGTGCATGAGCATTTGGAATATTGCTTTTGCTGTGAATGCTTTTCCAGTACCAGCTCCTCCAGTCAAAAATAAGTAGAATGGTTTGTCTATGTTCTTTCGTTTTTTCATCGCAATGTCTTTGAGTATTGCTTGTTGTTCTTTATTAAGCATTCTTCTAATCTTGTAGTATTCTTCATTGCTAAGCATAAATGGATGTTCTTTAAATTGAAAACCAATGTTAAGATGTCTTTTTTTCTCATTGCATTGGGGAAATTGCAAATCTTTATCCAAATCGTACTCCTCAGTAACATCATTAGATATTTCAGGTTTTTTTATTGTATGATTAGAAGTTGCAGTGCTGCTATCAATTTTTTGAATTGCTTCTTCCAAATTACCCCATTTCTTGTTCATGTTATATGTAAACTTAGTTTCATTGTTCTTTATTGTGTTCTTATGCAACATGTATGCACTCTTCCATGTAGAGGAGTCTTGATTTAGTGAATTTTCATTGTTTTCGAATGGAAAATATAGCAAAATTTTTTCTCTGTAATAGTTTTCATAGTCAATGTGTTTTTTGTATTTAATGAATCGAATTACTTTTTATTTTTTTCTTTTTGATATTGGTCTGCCATCTTTCCTATACTTTGATACAAATTCGGCTAAACATATATGCTTAATAGCATTAGGCTTATTGATATAGTAATCAATTATAGAACTGCACATAACATCTTCAGAGTTGTTAGGAATTTGTTTCAGAAGAGTAGTCGGTTTAAGTATAAATGTGCATTCATATATTGGTGTTGTGTTTATAAAGTTGCATTCTCTTGAACTATGATTCAATGGTAGTGATAGAGCTATGTGGACTGCTTGTTGAGCTGAAATTTGTTGAAGGTTAAGCAAAGCATTGCCTAGAGACCGTATCATTTGAATAGCATCAATTTTGCTCTTTTCATGTTCTTTTCGTATCCTTTTGAAATTTGGTCATATATGAACTACAATATGAAGTTGCAGCATATGCATTTAGAACATATTGAGCATCTGTATTTGCATTCCATAGGTGTGGCATATTGTATGAAAAGTTGTTATTCCATATTTCTAATGGTTTTCGTTGCAAGAATACCATTGGTTGTGTTAATGTAATTTGTAATAATTCGAAGTACGCAGTTTCTGTTAACTGGAATTCATCTAAGAAATCTTCATGACTAGTTGATTTGTCATAGTTTTTTTTCTCTAAGGTACTTTGCAAGGACAAAACTTTTTCATTTATTGAGCCATGTACCGAATTAATTGGTTCAAGAATCCTTGTTCTTTTCATTGGTAGCATTGGAAATGTGTATCTACACTGTGATGCTTTTCTTTTTTTACAGCTTTTGGTATGATGATGTTCATGTATCTTTGCGAGTTCTGGATCAAAGTGATTTGTGCTACAAGTTATATAGTTATCCAATAAGTTTTCAATTTCTAAGTTAGTATTAAGTCCATATACTGGAGCATTTTCTATCCATATAAGAGCATGTTCATGTGCAATACCTCTATTTTGGAACTCAGTTACAAAGCAGTAATCTAATATTTTGCCAAAAAATGTGCCATCTTGACAGATCAATTGCTTCAATGCATTTGTCTTATGTCTATAGTAATGTGTACATGTTACTGGGTCCTTTCTGACAAGATAATCAATGTTGCATTCCTCAATTGTTTCAATGTGTTTGTCTTTATTTCTATTGCTATGTAATTTAGTAAGAGTTTGTACTAGTGGTGTCCAAAGATGCTCTGCACTTGTAAATGTAACAAAGAAAGTTGGAGGACCTAATTGTCGTATCATTGCAAATATATGTTTCTGCATTTGTTGATGGTAATCAGGAGAAATTCTTATGTGTTTGAAATCTATGTATCCAATGTGACTTTTTAGTAACTTTCCTAAGTTGGGCTTGTACTTAACATCTTTTGCTAACAACTTTCTTCCTTGTAATTTTCCTTTTCTTATTCGTACTGAAATGCATGACATGACCTTTTCAATGAGTATTCGCATTGTCTTGAAGAACAAATTTGTAATGTGATAGGAAAAGTGACCACTGCAATGCATTAGTTCCCATTTTACTATTCATTGGTAACGAAATATTTGTACTATATCATCGTCACATGGATTTCCAAAGAATAGTGTTGGGAAAATAATTTCTTCTTCATATTTGTATTTGAATATCCCAAGTGGTTGTTGTCCCTCAGTTGGTGCTATTTCAATAATCTTGTCCTGTAAATCATGAATTCGTTGCGAAGCTATGAGTCCATGTACCAAGGTTTCAGTTGGCCTTTCATTTTCTGAAATGCTATCAGTTTCACTTTTGCTATCAATGTTGTCATCGTCGGATTTATTACCTTCATTGTCCAATTCAAGTATATGATTCCAATTGCTATTAATGGAAATGTTTTCAGTTTTATACAAACTTCAGGAACATAGTTCTTTAAGTGTTCTCATGATAATATGCACACGCAATTTTCCTGTTTGATATGCATTCTTGTATTCTAGTCGCCATTTTAATGTAATAGAAATTGTGATTGTATTGTTTATGGATTGTAGCAATGCTTTTTGGATAATGTCCATTTGGACAGGTACATTGATTATTGAACTAGTTAAGCCCATTTGTGATCACTTCTTCCCACATTGTCTTATTTGTGCAAAGGGAATTCTCAATGCAACAAGTCTTTCCTCAAGCTCTGAAAGTCTTGTTACAGTTAGCAATGGATTATTACGTCTTATTTGTTCAGGTGTTGCAAAGCGAGGAAACTTTGCATTCGCAAGTGCTATTTTGCAAGATCTACAAATGATATTTAAATGCAATGTCTTCTGTTTTCCAGATATGTTTATGTACATTTTTTCTAATTCAAGTCCAATGCTTGAGATGTTATTTTGAAATTGCAATGTCTTACATATTGGACATTTGGTTTTTGGTGTGTCTTCAATTTGTCGTTTGTAAATTTCTATGGGAGTACTTTTTTGTGATGTACATTTTTTATCTGCTATTTTATTTCTATTTTGTCCAATTTTATTTGGGTCATTTGTACGTATCATTTGTTTCAATTTGCGCAAGTTTATTCTATTGTTGGTGTTTTCGTGCATTTGTACTATTCTATGTTGTAGATTTCACCGATTTGTATTTTGATTTGATAGTAATGGTTCATAATGAATGTGTGATGTACTTGTTTCAAATGATAATATGTTGTACGTTTGGTTGGAATTTGTTTTTGATTGGTAGTAATTCACAATGGTTTTACTGCTAAATGACCATATTTGTATGTTAACATTGAATATGATCGACGTCCATTGGAAGAAAAACGATGTTCCCTCAAATCCTCCTTTTTCATATTTGTTTTTGATTGGTAGAAATTCACAATGGTTTTACTGGTAAATGACCATATTTGTATGTTTACATTGAATATGATCGATGTCCATTGGAAGCAAAATGATGTTCCCTCAACTCCTCCTTTTTCATATGGCATTGCCATATTAATTAGGTATTGTTGCTAGCTTGCAACCATTGTTTGACTTTGTATAGTTTCATTTGTTAAGCGTTTTTCTATACAATTTAATGCATCGTTGCTCCTAGCCATTAGTGTATTGCAAAAATATTGGACAATGTAGAGTCTGAAAGATTGTTCATCAAATTCAGGGGCTATTAAATGACAAATTGCACTAAACATGCTATTAGCACATTTCGACATAGTGTTTTTTGCTATATGCAATCAATGAATTTGCATTTCATGAACAACGGATCCATAATGGCTTTCAAGATATTTGCAAAGAGGTGACAAGTAATAATTTGGTACAAAGTTGCGTCTACATATTATTTTGTATAATAGGGGTTCAAAATGTCCACTAATGGGATCTGTATCATGAAACAAAATGTTTAGTGGAATTGTATCTAGATCGTTGTTGAAGAACAAATACCTTGTTTTCATTGTTAGCGACCAGACTCCAATTGGTATGTTCAACCACTTTGATAGCCACCGTATGCAAAATGTGTCTCCCCATAGGCCTTTTTCAGATTGGAAATTGCTATTAGATGCAGAAAAACGCATTGTACGAAGGTATGTGTCAACATCGTGAATTCCATGAAGTTGATATAACATGACAGGATCTAGTTCATATTGGTATGATTATTTTGCCTCTGTGTCATTTTGATGTAGACAATTGAGAAAATGGTCTATTATTCCATTGCGCAGTTCAATAGACGAGTAACGAAAGTGCAAAAGCACTTCAAATGCATTGAACAAACAATCTCCAGGAGTATATGCAAATTGTTGTAGTCTAAAGAGACTATGGTTCATTAAAACGATATCAACATTAGTATCTATCCGATGTTTTTTTGCTGGATGGTAGTTTTCAATGTCTATGATTTCAACCATTTTTTTCTATGTATTTATTCTTTAGTTTCGTATGGTGATTTGTTTACTAAGTACTATGTATCTTAGATTTTTTTTCCTCAAATATGAGAAGAGGTTCTATAATATTTTTTGCTTTATTGAATATATCTCTATGATAATGTTTACTAGCACAAAATACTAATTTTACTATTATATTGTATCTTTGATTTCAAGATAGTAAAATAAGAGAAGCAAAGTTGCAAGTAACTAGTTCCTATTTTGCATCTCTCTTTATCTCAAAAGTATCACTGCAAAACAAAGAAGATGCAACGTTGATTATTGTCTCTGAAAACATGAATCTCACATACAAGCTATGTATTCTAGAAATAATTCACTTTTGTATACAATAGAAAGCATGAAATACAGATTGAATGTGTCTTGATTAGTAAAGCTAATCTTGCTAGCTGTAAACAACATAGTTGTAATTACGAATATGTATGTACAGTTAGATATGCACTATAGCATAGTAGCATCTTGAAAGAAACAATAGGCTTGATACAAATAGCTAAACGTGAGAATTGTCTTAGTTATTACAAAGCATTCATCCCTTATGCAAGTCCCAACTTTATTGCACGAAAGCATGTACTTGCAAGTCAATGGTAAAGCTAATCTTGCCAGTTGTACTTGCAAGTCAATGTAGCAAATATTGGACAAGATAGGTCAACATAATATGGACTAATTCTATCACTATATTTTGAAAATTTGGTAGTTACACTACTTTTTGTCATAAGACAAAATATTCATTTCAATGACGAATAAATGTATTCTATGACGATTGCTAACAAGCAGCCATTGTTCTATGGACATTAACAATGGTGGTGTATACAACAACAACATTTGGATCATATGAAGTCATATCTATACGACCTGGTACGACATATAGATTTAAAGTATTGACTATTTGTTTTTTTCTTTGCTTTCCTTCGTGTTGATCTTTGACAACTGCTTATTATTTTTTGCATATTAAAAAATGTACTGCATACAAAAACAACATTTGCACCATTTGAAAATGTAGCTAAACCACTTCTTACAAGGTCTACATGCAAAGTATCCAACACTTGTTTTCTCCGTTGCTTGGTTTCTATAGTCTATTTTGATATTAGCAGCGTCTTCTTCTTCTATTAGTTGTTGTAGCATCTTTGAAAGTTGCAAGTGACTAAATTCCATCGTTCCAAATTTATATATTCAATTCAATGCAGCAAGTGGCACCTAACTTTGTTAAAACATCAAGAAAAAAACAACAAATTAACTATCCAAAGGTATCAACTGACTGAAGAATAAGAGCAATACCAGAAGTTGAGACATAGTAACTTGTGCGGGATAATGTGAATAATAGATGACATAGAACAATCTTGATTTATACTATATGAAATCTTTAAGATCCTATAATAATAACTTAGGGCATGGGACTAAGACTACCACTACCATAGGTCCATAGAAATAAGACTAATGTGACTATTTGGGTAGCTACTCTAATTTTATATAAATCTCTAGACTATAGTGTAACAAGTACTGTTCTCAATAAGCTATAACTACATAACCTATAAACTACCCTTGCCTTTGCATCTGTTATATTTTCTACTTCCATTTTGACTGCTCCTAGTGTTGCTTTTACTCGATCAATTAAATTGATGACTCTTGTTAGGTGTTTTGTATTCTGGAAGCAATTGTTTAAAGATTAATTCTGACTAACTTTCAACTGAGGTGCTTGCATTTTCTTGCCTCCATAATATGCACAAGATGCAATAATTTCTTGGAGGACACCAATGACCACAAAATAGCTTGAACTTTAATTTATTTCATACAGTTTTGTTTTTGGGGCTGTGTTAACTGCCCTTGGCTTTAGCAGTATTATTATTTTTTGAACTGAGAGACATAGAATCAAATTTTGTGCATTGTGTCTTGCAGCAATCACTATTTTGCAAAACCCCCGTGAGCAGGAAGTTCAACACGAAATTCAGACGATATTTCAAGAATCAGACTAAACACCTAAAGATTGGGAATTGGAAAACTATGAACCTTATCACAGATTGTAGATGCAAGAAACAAGATTGTAGCGATCAGTCGGGAATTACTTCAAGAGCATGATCATACGTCGAATTTGGAGAACCTCAATCGAAAATTTTCTGAAAAAATCGAAGCTTAAGAGAACGGGACTGTAGCGATCACTCGGGAATTACTTCAAGAGCATGATCATACATTGAATTTGGAGAACCACAATGAAAACTTTTCTGACAAAATCGAAAGCTTAAGAGTACAAAAGATTATTTTGTCAGAAAATGTCACTCAAACTCGTCTTCCTAGCAGTACTGTACTGTCCAGGTTAGTTAAAATTGCAAAAAAAGAAAAAAAAATGCCAAATAATGCAGAGCCAATGCATTTTGACAGCCAGATAAATGGTATAGAATCCAGTCAGGCAAGGATTTATAGGATGACAAAATTTATTCTATATCAAATTATATATATATTTTAATTTTCAATCAAATAATAAAATAATGCGATGGAAGCAAACTTCAAAACATACACTCTTTGAGATATATTTTTTTGTTGAAAAGTAAAATTACGATGTAATATTTGTTGAAAATGGAAACAAACTTCAAAACATATAGTCTGTGTGATGTAATTTTTATTGAAAAGTAAAATTACGACATAATCTTGAAGGTTTTAGGAAAAATTAAAATTACAACGAAGTAATTTTTAATTAAATAATAATTTAAAAAAGATTAAAATTACGAAAAGTATTTTATCTTTTTGAGAATTAAAATTATGGAAAAAACTTTTTGAGTCAAACAAGAACATAGTTTTTGATTTGCTAATACTGAAGCTACAAATGAAGTGGAATTTGATTCAGAAAATGATGATGATAATAATCTACTTTTTTTAATGAATGGAGGCTTTAGTAAACAAATTCGTTCCAAGGGAAATGACTTTGAATCCTCTGACGCTGATACAAATGGTATTCTCATGTTAGAGACCTAACAAAATTCTGTTTTCTATGTTTTCTCTGTATGATATAATCTTGAGAAGTACTTCTAGGAACTTTGTAAATTTGTTAAAAAGAAACGAGAATTGTAGGAGGCACCAACTTTATCAAATTCGAATGGAATTTCAATCATCAATGTTCCATCGGCTATCATTTAAAAACACAGTCCATAATATGTAAATTGCAGGTAGAATATCATCCACTTTGCACTCAGAATAAAAGCAAGAAAGCGAATTTAATGTGTGGAATTACGTGAAAGAGTAAGAGAAATTATCCTTAGCAAACCTTGAAACCGGAGGCGCACAGTTCCAACCTGACTTGCGAAAGCTTGCTTGCAGAGTATCAAGTCGCATGATAAATCTACTTGCAGATGTGTTGAGCAGAATACAAATATTTCGACGGTCAAGAACAGAAAATCTAAAGAGCGGAAATAAAATTCACAAAGCTTCAAGCAAAATAACAACTGCAAAGTAGAAACTTGTACAACTACTATAATTTTATGCTATTAAATTTTGAATTAATGGTTGTTGATATCAAGAGATCTACATGGGATGTTTGTGACATCACTAGATCCTCCAACTCAGATATGCATTTGCATAATGAATGTCATAAATTACATATTCGATGCGGAAAACCTTATTGTTAATAATCATTCTATGTATAATTAATAACATTGAAATTTGAATTTTATTTTTTCCATGATGGTTTTCGCAATAGAATAGGTGGACAGCTGTGAGAATTTGTACAATCAAGAAATGACCGATGATAAATGTAGATTCGACATGGATTTACTTTAATGCAATCCTCGAAGCAAGAAAAGATAAATCTGTAATTTGTGTTCTTTAATAAATTATTTAATGATGTGGATGCAATGGTTCTTAAAAGTATTTTCAACCTAGTAGAAAATATATTAATAACTAATTTATAATTTAATGAAAACTAAACAACTCCACATACCAAAATTCAATAATTTGGAGCGGCAAGTCAAAACTATGTGGATAACATTACAAATTGATGAAAACTGAAACAACTCCACAAACCGAAATTCTATTGAGTTCATATTCTACATCATTTAACTTTCTTTAAATAAACTGAAATATTTATTCTACTCCATTTAATTCCCTGTAATAAGATGCAATGCCTACATAGTGACGTAACTAGAGGAATATATTGCTAATGAATAAGTTGTATGGGGTCTGACCCTTATTGCCATGCATGGGATCAGTTAACCAAATCTTTTCATGTAGCAGCATGTAGATTTGATATGGATTTAGTTTAATGTAATCCTCGAACCAGACAAAGATAAATCTGTAATTTATGTTTTTTAATAAATTATTTAATGACCTGGATCCAATGGTTCTTAAAAGCGTTTTAAATAAAATTTGATAGGAAAGTCAAAAATATATTAATGACTAATTATAATTTAATGAAGACTAAACAATGCCCCCAGCCTAATTTCTTTTTTAAGCTTAATTTGTGTCTTAACAACGGTGTGAAACAAGTTAAATATTAATTACATTTAACCAATACTAATTACATAATAACAATACAAAATAAATTAGTAATTAAATTAAACTAAGTAGCAAGAACTAAAAATAAAATTGAATATTTATTTAAAAAAAAAAGTTTTAGTATAGAGGATGTATAAATATTATGCAAATTAAATTTATAAGAACTTCATCATATCTAAATATTATACAAAAAATTATTGATAATAATAATTTAAGTGGAAACTTATTTTAAAAAATAATTTATTATATTTATTTATCATAATTGACTAAATTTACATTAATAAAAATTATATAAATTAAGAGTATTTTTCAATTGCAGTTCAATATTTAATAGTATAAAATAATAAATAAACATAATAATATAAAATAATAAATAAACAAACTATTAGCACAAATAATTTAAAGAGAAGTGGCAAATTGAACAAAATAAATATCTACTATATATATATTTATTAAGTACTAAATTATAATTAATGTAAATAAAAACTTATTTTTTAACTATAATATACTTATGATTAGTTAATCTATGGTTGAGCATTTTCAACATGATAGATTCAAATTTTAAAGTGTTATCCATATGTTCTATTTGCAACTTCTAATCATACAAGTAATAAAAGCTCCATGCATCACAATTTTATTTATCATGTTCTTATTAGCATGGGGCTGATGTGTACTTAGTAATGCTATATATGACTGCGGGTCAGTCTAGAGAAGTTCACCACTAATGTCAAGTAGCTCGGGGGTCAGCTTCCTTCGTCACTGTACAATATATAGTACAAACATAACTTAATTTACTCGTCTCGACTTACGATAAAAGTCTTTATATAATTACCTGTGGCATTATAACCTTATCTTTATTACCTATGGTTTCAACCATACTACATTCAGAATAAAGCATATTTGAAGGGTAAAGTTAATGTGGTAAGACTTGAACATTGTTAATCTCATATTAATTGAAAAGGTTTATAACCTTCAATGCACAAGCTTCTGTACAACACTAATAGAGTGAACTGCCCAGACTCACATGCATTTCTATGCACAAGAAATAGAAAGCGAATTAGTTAAAATAGCAAGTTGAACAGAATTAATAGAGCCATAAAAATTGGCACGAAACACTTAATGAGATAAGATCCCGAGAAATATCAAAACCATTAAATTGATATAATTACCCACAGTACAATTAATACTCATGGCTGAAATATTTCAGAGGTGTGGAGTTTGAAAACTGTCAAATTGTGAACTTAATCTACATATATACGAAAATGGTATAGGTTAGTACAAATATAACTAATTTAAGTAATAATCATCAACATATTAATGTTTATCATGTAATTGGTGAAAATTTGAATCTGAATTAGAAAAATAAGAAGTATTCACTATAACTATTTAACATAATCCCAATTACTAAAATTATTTTTAAAAAATCACAAATTTAAGTATTATTATTTGTATTAGATTTATTTAACATTTCAACAAATTTCAATCCTAATAATTTTTTACAATTATTATTTTTTTAAATAATTTTTTAAAGTTTTTATAATTAAAATAAATAATAATACAAAAATGATAAAGTTTATTTAGAACATAATTTAATTTAAATTTTAAATTTCTATAATTGCATTCTCTGTTATTGCTTGTATACGCTGCTGTTGTGTAATGTTATATCATAGAATCTCAAATATTTATAGCAAAATGTTAAATAAATACATCGAGGCAATTTGAATTATTAAAATTTATTCAACTCATTTGTTTTCAACAATTTTCCAGGCCAATGACGCATCTTGTACTGGGAATCAGTTTATTGACTCAGGATTCTCCATTCAATAGTGATGATCTTACAAAACCGTAATGGTATATCAGAGATCAGCGAATCCTTGTAATAAATGTTAAAATTCACTTTTGATCTTTTGCGATGTGATGAATAAATACAAAGGCAAAATAACCATCACATCGCAAGTCTTCAATGGTGCGTAAGATAAATAGAATATGATTCATGCTGATTTTCCGATTGTGATGATCGCATCACAATTTGTTTGAGTGAAAATGTTATTTCCAAATCCCGATCGCATCGGAGATTTAAAATGAAGTGGACTGTTATAATCTATCTCCGAAAATGCAATTGCGATTGAGTGCAATCGCATCGTAATTTTGCAATGACACAAATGCAATGTTTAATCTTTTTCCCGAGACGCGATTGCGATAACTTGCATCGCATTGTTATAAATAGAAAAAGTGCAATACTTAATATTATTCCGAAATGCAATTGGGATTGAGCGCGATCACATCAGAACTTCTCAAAGCAATAACAACTCTTTAAAATAACTTTTCCGAATTTTCGATTGCGATTTACTATTCATTTTAACATATTTCTAAGCATAAAATTTTTCTAATATGTTCGAAATATGTTAAAAGGTCTTTTAACTCATCGGATTGGAAAGTTTTTAAAACTTGTAAACTTTGTGAATAAAATGTGATATGCATTTTTTTATTTATGGAAAGGATATAAAAAGGGGACCTATTTTTAAATGGGATTTATTCTAAAAATTTAAAAATGGGAAGGGTTGTTGTACAATACAACAATTGGCGATTCACTGGAAGGAACAGTTATGTTTGAAAAAATGAAATGAATACTATGTTTCAAGCAAGTAAACATTTCTAAAGATAATGAAAAATTTTCTTAAGATAATTGAAATAGAATCTAACTATGAAAAAGAATAAAAATCACTTACAATTTCTTTCTAATTCTTCAAGGATAAAAACATTTTTTGGATTATCTCAAGCTTCGATTAGTTGATAATAATAAAGTAAGTGGATTTTCTCAAGTTTAGCTTATGTAATATCAAAGGTTAGCGTTGGGGTTATAATATGAGAGCATATTATATGCGTAGTCTGCATTGTTTTAAAGCGGACCCGATGCATATTATTCAGGGGATTTGATAAGCAGGTTTGGTGTTGGTTTTTAAACCATTGGCAAATGCATAGATTATAATAAATCGAATGGACAGAAGAATTTATTAACTTTGTGGGACCCTCACGAATCGCATTGGAGAAAATCATAACAACGGAACATGTTAATAAAAGTGCCGATGGTGATAACGGAGCCAATGTGTTTATGAACTGTGATTTATATGTATTTGAAGTTCCGGCTTAGAGTGCGTAGATTTAAAAAATAAAAATGAATACAGTTCGTATATGGACATAGAATGTAAGCAGGTAGGCTGAGCACAAAGATTAATTATCAACAAGAGATTGCATAGTTAAAAATAAAATAATAAATTTGAAAAACAAAGAATTAAATATAAAATTAAAGTTATATATATTTTTAATTAATATAGTAAAAAATAAAATAATATAATAAATCGAATGGACAGAAGAATTTATTAACCTTTAGCTGATATTAGAAGGACCATACCCATTTTTCAAGTAAAATATCAGATCAGCATACTGAGATTCAGAATCTGTAACACTTATCTGACTTACTGAAATAGCATTCTTTAGATCTTGATTTTCTGATTATTATGAGCTCCTGCTAATAATCTACAAAAACCTTGTCCTCTAACAATCTTTGCTGGTTTAATGTCAATACCATATTCTTGCAAGGTTGTTACCCAATTAGCCTTTTTTTCTCCTACTTTTCTTTGAATTAGTAATTGTCTTTGTATGAAGCATATTCTTGCCTTCAAGATGCTATTATGCTATAGTGCATATCTAACTGTACATACATATTCGTAATTACAACTATGTTTTTTACAACTAGCAAGATTAGCTTTACCAATCAAGACACATACAATCTGTATTTCATGCTTTCTATTGTATACAAAAGTGAATTATTTCTAGAATACATAGCTTGTATGTGAGATTCATGTTTTCAGAGACAATAATCAATGTTGCATCTTCTTTGTTTTGCAGTGATACTTTTGAAATACAGAGAGATGCAAAATAGGAACTAGTTACTTGCAACTTTGCTTCTCTTATTTTACTATTTTGAAATCAAAGATACAATATAATAGTAAAATTAGTATTTTGTGCTAGTAAACATTATCATAGAGATATATTCAATAAAGCAAAAAATATTATAGAAGCTCTTCTCATCTTTGAGGAAAAAAAATCTAAGATACATAGTACTTAGTAAACAAATCACCATACGAATATGAAGAATAAATACATGGAAAAAAATGGTTGAAATCATAGACATTGAAAACTACCATCCAACAAAAAAACATCGCATAGATACTAATATTGATATCGTTTTAATGAACCATAGTCTCTTTAGACTACAACAATTTGCATATACTCCTGGAGATTGTTTGTTCAATGCATTTGAAGTGCTTCTGCACTTTCATTACTCGTCTATTGAACTGCGCAATGGAATAATAGACCATTTTCTCAATTGTCTACAGCAAAATGACATAGAGGCAAAAGAATCATACCAATATGAACTAGATCCTGTCATGTTATATCAACTTCATGGAATTCACGATGTTGACACATACCTTCGTAGAATGCATTTTTCTGCATCTAATAGCAATTTCCAATCTGAAAGAGGCCTATGGGGAGACACATTTTGCATACGGTGGCTATCAAAGTGGTTGAACATACCAATTGGAGTCTGGTCACTAACAATGAAAACAAGGTATTTGTTCTTCAACCACGATCTAGATACAATTCCACTAAACATTTTGTTTCATGATACAGATCCCATTAGTGGATATTTTGAACCCCTATTATACAAAAGATTATGTAGATGCAACTTTGCACCAAATTATTCCTTGTCACTTCTTTGCAAATATCTTGAAAACCATTATGAATCCATTGTTCATGAAATGCAAATTCATGGATTGCATATAGCAAAAACAACTATGTCGAAATGTGCTAATAGCATGTTTAGTGCAATTTGTCATTTAATAGCACTTGAATTTGATGAACAATCTTTCAGACTCTACATTGTCCAATCTTTTTGCAATGCACTAATGGGTAGGAGCAACGATGCATTAAATTATATATAAAAACACTTAACAAATGAAACTATACAAAGTCAAACAATGGTTGCAGGCTGGCAACAATACCTAATTAATATGGCAATGCCATATGAAAAAGGAGGAGTTGAGGGAACATCATTTTGCTTCCAATGGACATCGATCATATTCAATGTAAACATACAAATATGGTCATTTACCAGTAAAACCATTGTGAATTACTACCAATCAAAAACAAATTTCAACCAAACGTACAACATATTATCATTTGAAACAAGTACATCACACATTCATTATGAACCATTACTATCAAATCAAAATACAAATCGGTGCAATCTGCAACATAGAATAGTACAAATGCACGAAAACACCAACAATAGAATAAACTTGCGCAAATTGAAACAAATGATACGTACAAATGACCCAAATAAAATTGGACAAAATAGAAATAAAATAGTAGATAAAAATTGTTCATCACGAAAAAGTACTCCCATAGAAATTTACAAACGACAAATTGAAGACACACCAAAAATCAAATGTCCAATATGTAAGACATTGCAATTTCAAAAGAACATCTCAAGCATTGGACTTGAATTAGAAAAAATGTACATAAACATATCTGAAAAACATAAGACATTGCATTTAAATATCATTTGTAGATCTTGCAAAATAACACTTGCGAATGCAAAGTTGCCTCGCTTTGCAACACCTGAACAAATAAGACGTAACAAGCCATTGCAAACTGTAACAAGACTTTCAGAGCTTGAGGAAAGACTTGTTGCATTGAGAATTCCCTTTTCACAAATAAGACAATGTGGGAAGAAGCGATCACAAATGGGCTTAACTGGTTCAATAATCAATGTACCTGTCCAAATGGACATTGTCCAAAAAGCATTGCCACAATCCATAAACAATACAATCACAATTGCTATTGCATTAAAACGGCGACTAGAATACAAGAATGCATATCAAACAGGAAAAGTGCGTGTGCATATTGTCATGAGAGCACTTAAAGAACTATGTTCTCAAAATTTGTATAAAACTGAAAACATTTCCATTAATAGCAATTGGAATCATATACTTGAATTGGAAAATAAAGGTAATAAATCCGACGATGACAACATTGATAGCAAAAGTGAAACTGATAGCATTTCAGAAAGTGAAAGGCCAACTGAAACCTTGGTACATGGATTCATAGCTTCACAACGAATTCATGATTTACAAGACAAGATTATTGAAATAGCACCAGCTGAGGGACAACGACCACTTGGGATATTCAAAGACAAACATGCAGAAGAAATGAGTTTCCCAACACTATTCTTTGGAAATCCACATGACGATGATATACTACAAAGATTTCGTTGCCAAGAAATAGTAAAATGGGAACTAATGCACTGCAGTGGTCACTTTTCCTATCACATCACAAATTTGTTCTTCAAGACAATGCGAATACTCATTGAAAAGGTCATGTCATGCATCTCAGTACGAATAAGAAAAGGAAAATTACAAGGAAGAAAGTTGTTAGAAAAAGATGTTAAGTACAAGCCCAACTTAGAAAAGTTACTAAAAAGTCATATTGGATACATAGATTTCAAACACATAAGAATTTCTCCTGATTACCATCAACAAATGCAGAAACATATATTTGCAATGATACGACAATTAGGTCCTCCAACTTTCTTTGTTACATTTACAAATGCAAAGCATCTTTGGACACCACTAGTACAAACTCTTATTAAATTACATAGCAATAGAAATAAAGAGAAACACATTGAAACAATTGAGGAATGCAACATTGATTATCTTGTCAGAAAGGACCCAGTAACATGTACACGTTACTATAGACATAAGACAAATGCATTGAAGCAATTGATCTGTCAAGATAGCACATTTTTTGGCAAAATATTAGATTACTACTTTGTAACTGAGTTCCAAAATAGAGGTAGTGCACATGAACATGCTCTTATATGGATAGAAAATGCTCTAGTATATGGAATTAATACTAACTTAGAAATTGAAAACTTCTTGGATAACTATATAACTTGTAGCACAAATCACCTTGATCCAGAACTCGCAAAGATACATGAACATCATCATACCAAAATCTATAAAAAAAGAAAAGCATCACAGTGTAGATACAAATTTCCAATGCTACCAATGAAAAGAACAAGGATTCTTGAACCAATTACTTTGGTACATGGTTCAATAAATGAAAAAGTTTTGTCCTTGCAAAGCACCTTAGAGAAAAAACACTATGACAAATTAACTAGCCATGAAGATTTCTTAGATGAATTCCAGTTAACAGAAACTGCTTACATCGAATTAATACAAAGTACATTAACACAACCAATGGTATTCTTGCAACAAAAACCATCAGAAATATGGAATAATAGCTTTGCATACAATATGCCACACCTATGGAATGCAAATACAGATGCTCAATATGTTCTAAATGCATATGCTGCAGCTTCATATTGCACTTCATATATGACCAAAGTTGACAGATCTATGACAAATGCATTCAAAAGGATACGAAAAGAACATGAAAAGAGCAAAATTGATGCTATTCAAATGATACGGTCTCTAGGCAATGCTTTGCTTAACCTTCAACAAATTTCAGCTCAACAAGCAGTCCACATAGCTCTATCACTACCATTGAATCATAGTTCAAGAGAATGCAACTTTATAAACACAACACCAATAGAAGAACACACATTTATACTTAAACCAACTACTCTTCTGAAACAAATTCCTGACAACTCTGAAGATGTTATGTGTAGTTCTATAATTGATCTACTCTTAGAATGGCTTTCAGATTTAGATTTATCTGCCATTCATAGCTTTGGCCCTCCTTCTAGAGCCAAAAATGTTGAAGCCTCGAAATTGGCTACTTCAAACATCAAGGGATAACCACCTGGTCGGCACCTTAAGACAACTCATTTTCCGTTTGGAATGGTGGCTTCGACTAGATTTGTAGGACCAGTTTCCTAGTAATTTGAATGGGTTGGTAATGGAATGATTGGATGGGGGAAATGGGACTAAATGACTTGAAATGAAAATAATAGCTAATCTAATTTAAATACCGATAAAGAAATTCTAAAACTAGCCTGGGTATCATATCTGAATACAACTTAAAACTATTTCAATTGAAAAATAACCATAAAAATGTATTATAGCTTAATTGAAATGTGTAGCAATGAATAAAGATAACTCTGTTTAAGAAATTAAACAGATTTATATTAGCATATCGTATTCATCATTGTATATCATTTACATACACTTATGAAAGATAAATATTTCTAATATACTCAAAAATGATATATATAAAGAAATATTGTAAAACAAAGCACACATAAACAATAGAAAATTTAAAATAGAATATCATATGACAGAAGAAATTAACAGTGAATAGATAGAAATAACGTATCCATCTTGAGACTTTCAAATGAAATATGATACTTTAATCTAAAAATTCCAATGCAAAATCAACTCCAAGGTACAAAAATGCAACTCTTAAAAAATAATTCCACACAAAATCACCAGATGTGACCCTTTATAAAAGAATATAGAAGTAAATGTAGTACAAAAATGTAATCTCCAAGTCAAAAAATATTACAAATTAAGGACCCCTTTCTAAATGCATGAAAGGGGTTTAAATAGGTACTCAATAAAACAAAATAACTAAAACTATTCCTACAATCTATCTAAAATAAAATATCTTAAACTAAAATGCGAGCTTGTAGTAGACTAGCTCATTAATCATCGATTGAGGTGGATGAAAGAAGGTGGCAGACATTGAGCATATCTTGGACTTCTGTTGGCCGACTCATTTTTGAATGTAACTATCCAGTGTATGTAGCATCAGAGAATTCAGGAATGATACATTGAATAGCATTCGAAAGGAATTTGATGGCCATCTGTTGGCTGTGTGGCTTGATCAGATAAGACCACATATTATCCCATGAAATTCCTTGAAGTTTGTTAATCTTTTCATTTTTATCGATTATCTCTTGCTTCCACCTGGAATCAGCTTCTTTTACTTTAGGTAACTCGCCTGGGGTACAATCTGAGATCAAATTGGTAGCGTACAGGCTATCATTAATAAATTGTATTTTATTATTCATTAAACTTTTAGCCCTTGATGTGGCTCTTTCTGATTTCATTAACTTTTGTTCCCATTCCATAAATAGAATTTCCTTGTGTCTCTCTTCAATTCTAGAAAGGTTAGCTTTTCTTCCTTGCTCTGTATCCTGCCATGAAAGAAACTCGGAAATTTTATCATCAACATCTTCAATTTCTTGCCTAAGAGTGATTGATTTATCTATCAAAGACGATGTAATTTCACACAAAGGCTCAATTTGTGTCAACTTTAAACAAAATTCATTTAACTGTTGAGATAACAGTTTTTTGATTTAAAGAGCTTCAGTAATGAATTGAGCCAGCTTGGGATACTCCTTGAACTTGTCCATTTCTAATTGGAACATTTTCCCATGTTCAACCTTTGAATTTCTCTCATTTTGTAAAATATTTTGTAGCTTTTCTACTTCTTGAGTCAACTGTTGTTGTTTTCCCAAGGCTTGTTCATCAATCTTTTTCTTTTCAAGGCTGAGTTGATCTTCTAGTTGTTTAGCTCTGAGTTCTGCATCATGTACCTACTGTTCCAATTGAATAATCTTTTGCTGATCACCTGCAACTTGTTCTTCAAAGATAGCAATTTGCATATCCTTTTGTTTTACTAGCTGTGAAACTTCAGAAGCTTTATCTATAGTGGCAGCACTATAGGCACCAGCATACTGAGACAATTTGGTGAGATCCTCATATGGATCCACCTCAGCATTTTTATAAACAACATTTAGCAATTCCCCCTATGATGCCAAAAGAGCATCTTGATCTGTTCTCCTCCTTTTCCTTTGTTTTCTTACCATAGCCCTATGTTTGGGACTGTAGAATATATCTAAAGGAGGGATTTCTTCTATCTTTAGCATAATTTCTCTAGTGGGGTTTTCATGAATTATTTCCACATCCTGATATTTGGGATCGTCAACTTGAGGATTGTTTTGCAATCCTATCTGGTGTGCAAATTTTTGATATTTTTTTAGCAAATGAGAAGAAACAACCAATTGAGTATCTACTTGTCCTCCAAGTTGAGAAACTGCATCATTCTTGGGTTCCTGTTCAGTGTTTTTACTTTCTGTACTTCCCTTTTCAATATGTACCTAGGCATCAGTGCCAGTGTTCCCTTTTTATGTTTGCACTAAAGGCTTCTGTGTATATTTTTGAGAAACTGTTTTTGTTTTGGCAGTGTCGGCTTTACTGCTGTCATCATTTTTCCCTAAAACGGGATCAACTCCTTCTACTTCTTTACCAGAAGTACTTCCTCCTTGTTGTGATGCTTTCTCCTGTATGGGAGCTCTCAACTGATCAAGAGGCATATTAAGTAACCTTTGGCTTCTATACAAAAAAAACTTTTTCGAGTCCTCGGCCTATAACTTGGACTTGGCTGAATCAAATACTTGGGATATATCATCCATGGAAACAAATAAATCATCAAAAATGTCTGGTTCATGCTCAAAGCAGGCAATTGAAATAGAGGTAGTAAAATCATTCTCCACTTTCCTTGGGTCGTATTGTCCTCCAGGAATTGTTGAAAACTTAAGATTAGAAATCTTATCAACTTCTTTCTCAGCATGAGAAAAACTATTAAGAGTATATTCACCACACTTAAAAGGGAAGGTAGGCCACATAAGCTTTTTATTGCTTTTCAAAATTCTAGACATTCCTTCAACTGTCAGTTGATAGGAAATCTCCTGAGCTAACAGCTTATCTGGAACATATAGGGGAAGGATATGTGGCTGAACAATACTCCCAAAAATTCTGATATAAGTGAATTTTTCTTCTCCAAACCAATCTCCGATAGAAGACAAATCAGTCTTGGCTTTATTGGACAGTCTAGGAGGGAAATGACCAAAAATGGTTTGGTAGATTGGAATTAGAAAACCATGGTAGACTCTGTAAACATGAAGTTTGAAATGTTCTTTCCATAAGAAACTATGATACACATGAATAGGAATAGGTTCTTTTGGAGTCCATTTCCAACCTATCATGGGGAACTTAGAATTGAAATAGAGGGCGTCCAAAATATAACCACAAAAATGGAAAGGGGAAGAATTCCATGAATTCTTATCTTTTCTATACTCTAGAATTCGATTAGCGATCTTATTCGACAAAATGACAGCCCAATCCATAATTTCAGAATTAAGAGCATAATGAATTAACGGGACCATTTGAATAGAAAATCTAGCAGAGTTGTCGTTTCCGAACAACCTACACATCATTGTTGTGGCATAACAATATGGAGGTGCGAGAGACTCCACAGAGTACATACATGATGCCTCTTGCTTATGTTTCTCAGGGTTATTCCTCCATTCTTTGATTGGCTCTGCCTGGTTTGGATGTTCTGCAGCATATTCTTTAAGGAATTATTTGTTGTAAATATTTTGTGGATTGGGAAGATGGTACATTTCTTTAATATCTTCTGCCCTGAATGACTCGAACACTGATCCAGAAGCAGAAACAAAAGTTCTGTTTTGAATGGTCACATTGTCAATGACCCATCTGATAACATCGTAGTAGGGAAAAATACTCGCCCGGGCAGCAACTCGGTGTAAAAATGAATTTGCCAATGCACTAAGTTGAGATTCAGAGTCAGAGTCTGAATCTTCTTCATCAGGAACAGTTTCTTTGGGCATAACAACCCTAGGTTTCTCTTTTTCAAGCAAATTGTATACATTCTCCCATGTCATCTTCCCCAGTCCTTGACAGGAGGTGTCTGTGACTAGCTTGAGCTTCGCCGGTTTTCCCTTGGGCGGAATGTTTAGCACAGGAGAATTTGCAACAAAACCAACTTTAGACTTTCTGCTTCTCTTTGAAATTTTAGAGTCGGGTAAACTCTCTCTGGTTCTACGAATGAAAGGATTCAAACTTTTTTTTTGCAATTCAAATGAATGCTTTTAGCCGAAATAAAACACAATAATGAGAACAGCTACAAAGATTTTAATTACCATTTAATCTCCTGGTATTTTCAACATAAATGCTCTCAAAGCAGTGGCATTCACGTATTGAGAACAAAATAACCCATGATCCTCCATCTAATTTTGAATTAATATTTTCGTGCAATTGGTGATCGGGGAATCCTTGTAATAAATGTTAAAATTCACTTTTGATCTTTTGCAATGTGATGAATAAATATAAAGGAAAAATAACAATCGCATCGCAAGTCTTCAATGGTGCGCAAGATAAATAGAATATGATTCATGTCGATTTTCCGATTGTGATGATCACATCACAATTTTTTTGAGTGAAAATGTTTTTCCCAAATCCCGATCGCATCGAAGATTTAAAATGAAGTGGACTGTTATAATCTATCTTTGAAAATGCGATTGTAATTGAATGAAATCGCATCGGAATTTTGCAATGAGAGGAATGAAATGTTTAATATTTCTCCTGAGACGTGATTGCGATAAATCGCATCGCATTGTTATAAATAGAAAAATTCCAATACTTAATATTATTCCGAAATGCGATTGCGATTGATGGCAATCGCATCGGAACTTCTCAAAGCAATAAGAACTCTTTAAAAGAACTTTTCCGAATTTTTGATTGTGATTGACTATTCATTTTAACATATTTCTAAGTATAAAATTTTTCTAATATGTTCAAAATATGTTAAAAGGTCTTTTAACTCATCGGATCAGAAAATTTGTAAAACTTGTATACTTTGTGAATAAAATGTGATATGCATCCTTTTATCTATGGAAAAGATATAAAAAGGGGACCTATTTTTAAATGGGTTTTATTCTAAAAATTTAAAAATGGGGAGGGTTGTTGTACAGTACAACACACCGTTATCTTTTGTGATAACCAAAATGGGATTTGTTTGTCAGAGAATCTCGTGTTCCACGATTGATCCAAGCATATTGATATTAGGTACCATTTTATCCGGGATATGGTATAGCGAGGCATCGTAAGGCTTAATCACATAGGAATTGATGAACAAGTCACACATATTCTCACTAAGCCCTTGGGGAAGGTCAAATTCCTAACCTTCCGTGAGAATCGTGGAACGACCCTATTCTGAGGGTCCTATTGGACGATGAGCTCTGGGAGCTCCAGGGGGCTTTAGGGATAGCTTCTGCCCCACCGTGATGATATTGAGTTGGTTCACCTCTCTTTGATCTGTGCTCCACATGCATTCTACCCATGGAGTTCCGGACTCATGGGAAGTACCTCTCATCTTGGCCAATGAGGTGGGAAATGTGGATAGAGATCGATAGCAAGACCGATGGACACATCGGAGATTGCCGTACTCTCTATGTCTAGGATGGCAAGTGTCCAACCACTTGATTTGGGATCAAGTCTAGTGAGGTTTCGGACATCCAACTGACTTCGGGTCAGTTAAACTAACTTCGGGTTAGTATGAGACTCCTTTGAGTCCTATAGAGGTTTTGGACCTCTGAGCTGACTTCGGGTCAGTTAAACTAACTTCGGGTTAGTATGAGACTCCTTTGAGTCCTATAGAGGTTTCGGACCTCTGAGCTGACTTCGGATCAGCCGGGAGTGATGTCTTTGTGACTCACCATTTGAAATAAAGAAGCCAGCAAAGCAAGTTATGGCGAGATGACGCACGATTTTTGGATGGCACTGGTGGATGGAGTTCTTCCTAGTTGAGAGGGAGTGTTAATTTTGGGCAACTAGGTCCAAACTCCATGTTGTACTGCTCAAATGATGATGCCAATATTTTTATTGGATTCCTCTTTCGGAGAGGTGCAAGATTGATCTAAAGATCATCTTGATCGAATGAGCAGAATATTTATTTTGAATTTATTCCACTTATGTGCAAGGTCGGCCATAATTGTAATGTAGGCTTAGAAGCCCTAACAGATGTGTCACACACCCTCACAGATGGATATAAATTGAAGAGACATGGAGGTCATTTCATCATCCACTCATCACACACATCTCTCTTGTGTTTGATTGGTTTGATCACCTTTTGGAGGCATTTCTTCTCACACGTGTGGAACAGCAACTAGGGTTTTGGTGCGGATCTGTCTAGGGTTTCAGCGCAAGTTTGACCAGTAATGACTTTGGTCAACGCTTGGTCCTTTGACCTCCAAACTTCATCAAACTTTCGATTTCTGAAGGCCGCATTGATTGGCACACATACCGAGGTTAGACATTGACTTTTTGCTGCTACTGTTTTACATTGACTGCGTTAACTGGACAACGTTGACTTTTGTTGACTTTGGGTTGACTTTATTGGAATTGTCTTGAGGGTTGTGTGACACTTCTGGTTACCTGACCGTGAGGAGACTTTGCTGGTTGAAGCATCTTGTTGACCGTCGTAATGCACCACAACACATATTTTGTTGATCAAAAGTTAAGTATATTTTTGGCTTGTCTTCCGTTGTCCGAGTTTCTTTCAAGGCAGGATACAGAGCAAGGAAAAAAAGCTAATCTTCCTAGAATTGAAGAGAGACACAAGGAAATTCTATTTATGGAATGGGAACAACAGTTAATGAAATAAAAAAGAGCCACATCAAGGGCTAAAAAGTTTAATGAATAATACAACACAATTGATTAATGACAGCCTGTACGCTACCAATTTGATCTCAGATTGTACCCCAGGCGAGTTACCTAAAGTAAAAGAAGCTGATTCCAGATGGAAGCAAGAGATAATCGATAAAAATCAACAGATCAGCAAACTTCAAAGAATTTCATGGGATAATATGTGGTCTTATCTGATCAAGCTACACAGCCAACAGATGGCCATCAAATTCCTTTCGAATGCTATTCAATGTATCATTCCTAAATTCTCTGATGCTACAGACACTGGACAGTTACATTCAAAAATGAGTCGGCCAATAGAAGTCCAAGATATACTCAATATCTGCCACCTTCGTTCATCCACCTCAATCGATGATTAATGAGCCAGTCTACTACAAGCTCGCATTTTAGTTTAAGATATTTTATTTTAGATAGATTGTAGGAATAGTTTTAGTTATTTTGTTTTATTGAGTACCTATTTAAACCCCTTTCATGCATTTAGAAAGGGGTCCTTAATTTGTAATATTTTTGACTTGGAGATTACTTTTTTGTACTCCATTCACTCCTATATTCTTTTATAAAGGATCACATCTGGTGATTCTGTGCGAAATTATTTTTAAAGAAGTTGCATTTCTGTACCTTGGATTTGATTTTGCATTGGAATTGCTGGATTAGAGTATCAGATTTCATTTGAAAGTCTCAAGATTGATACGATATTTCTATCTATTCACTATTAATTTCTTTTGTCATATGATATTCTCTTTTAATTTTGCTATCGTTTATATGTACTTCGTTTCACAATATTTCTTTATATATATCATTTTTGAGTATATTAGAAATATTTATCTTTCATAAGTGTATGTAAATGATATACAATGATGAATACAATATGCTAATATAACTCTGTTTAATTTCTTAAACAGAGTTATCTTTATTTGTTGCTGCACATTTCAATTAAGCTATAATACATTTTTATGGTTATTGTTCAATTGAAATAATTTTAAGTTGTATTCACATATGATACCCGGGTTAGTTTTAGAATTTCTTTATCAGTGTTTAAATTAGATTAGATAGTATTTCAAGTCATTTAGTCCCATTTCCCCCATCCAATCATTCCATTACCAACCCATTCAAATTATTAGGAAACTGGTCCTATAAATCCAGTCGGAGCAACCATCCCAAATGGAAAAGGAACTGACTTAAGGTCCCGACTAGGTGGTTATCCGCCAATGTTTGAAGCAACGATTTTCGAGGCTTCAACACTGTGGTATCTAGCACATGCCTGAACAACTCACTAAAGAGCTTTCGCAACCAAATAGCTTCATAACAGGCCATACTCGCTGCAATGTATTCAACCTCAACGTTGCTCAAAGCCACCGACTTCTGCTTCCTGCTCATCCAAGATATCGAAGCAGACCCAAGTGTGAAGCAACATCTAGATGTGCTCTTGCGATCCACCACACTGCCAACCTAATCGACATCAGTATATCCATGGAGTCTCAAACTCCCAGCAGTGTATCTCAGCCCATGGTTTATCGTGCCTCGAAGATATCTCAAGAGATTCTTGGCACCAACCCAGTGAATGTGATGAGGATCAACCATGTGTTGACTGTGTTCACTGCAAAACATATGTCTGGACAGGAGTTCACTAAGTAGTAAGAACATCAATGCTCCTACAAGTTGACGATACTCGGTAGGATTTCCCAATGTAGGCCCAACATCATTTCCACACAACTTATTGAAGTTGAGTTCCATCGGTGTTGACACGGACTTACAGTCCACCATACCAAATCTCTCCAGTAGCTTCACAATATATTTTCCTTGAGAGAGGAAAATCTCGTCAGGTCTCTGCCAGACCTCCAAGCCTAGGAAGGAATGCAGCAGTCGTAGGTCTTTCATCTCGAACTTGGAAGCGAGCTCCCTCTTACACATGTCAGGAAGAGAACGTCCACATAGAGAACCAAAATGAGATGCTTTTCTCTATCAACCTTGAAGTAAAGGTTTGGATCAACATTACTTCGAGTGAAGCCCAGCTGCTTCATCAAGTAGCTATCTATCCTCTCGTACCAAGCCTTGGGGGCTTGCTTCAACGCATAGAGGGCTTTCTTCAACCTGCATACATGAGAGTCTCTATCTTGGACTTCGAACCCCAGAGGTTGCTCCACATACACCTCTTCCTTTATCGAACCATGCAGAAAAGCGGTCTTCACATCCATCTGATGGAGAGTCCATCCTTGCGTGGCAGTAAGGGAAATAATGGATCGGATGGTGGTATAGCGGGCCATAGGTGAAAATATATCATCATAGTCTATGCCTTCCTTTTGAGAGAAGCCTCGGGCAACGAATCTTGACTTGTACTTTTCAGCACTACCATCATATCCATGCTTGATCTTATAGAGCCATTTCGAGGTGACAATAGCTTTGTGCTCTAGTCTCGAGATCACATCCCAGAAATCATTCTTCATAATGGACTCGTATTCTTCGTGCATAGCATCCTTCCAAACTTGATGCTTTACAACTTCTTCAAATGATCCATGTTCAAATTGTACGATTGTACTCATGGCTGCTAGATACCCTTGGTATCTATTCGGCTTCTTGCTTTCATCGAATATCCCCCTTGGGGCCATATGTCTCTCGGCATCCTTGAGAGTATCCTTGAGCCATGAGGGTCTTCTCTTCATTGAAGGAGGTGGATCATCAGCACCCCATTGTAGTCTCAACGATTCAGCATCATTTCTTATCCTTCTTGACTTTCCTGCTTCTATGTTCTTCACTATTGCCTCGGGAGCCGGAAGATTTATCACTTTCCTGAGGGAAGCATCTTTCATTCAAGGTGACATCGTGGTATGTCTCCACTTCTTCCAGAATATCTTAGCTTCTGCTTTCTTTTTTAGTATATTTTAGTAAATAGACAACCAAAACTCTAAAATGAGAAACATCAAGCTTCTACTGCAGAAGACTTTGGAGTTTTGGAGTCCAGAGTGCACGTTGCATCGATGAAATGCATTACAAATGTTCTCGCCTTTCTCCCATAGATACATACATGCCATGAGGGGTCACATACCATGGCAATAAGTGTCTACAATTATCTATTTCCTTTCAAGAACGCCGCTGCCTGTGGAGTACACACGATTTTGGACTCCCTCTTAATGCCAGCTTCTCTGCAAAAGTCATTGAACTCATTTGACTCATATTTGGTGCCATTATCGGTCCTCAAAATATTGATCTTCTTTCCTGTTTGATTTTCCACCAAGGCCTTGAAAGTACGAAAACATTTGAATGCTTTGTCCTTCTTCTTCAAGAAATATATCCAGGTCTTGCGAGAGAAGTCATTTATAAACGTCATGTAATAAGAACATCCTCCTAAGAATGTCACGGGAAACATACCAGATAAATCATAATGTATCAATTGCAAGACATCAAATGTCTTTGTAACACTTGAGGAGAAAGGTCCCCTTGTATGCTTTCCTTTGACACAACCCTGACATACACCTTCATGATCATTTTTGAATTTGGGCATCCCTGTCACCACCTTCCTTGCTTCGGGAAGGACTTTGTAATGAGGGTTTCGAAACCTTTGGTGCCATAATTCGGTTTGATGAATTGTATCACATGTCATAGCCCCCAATGGACTTCCTCCAACTTGGTAGAGTGTATCAACTCTAAAACCAATAGTGGGAGCTTCCTTGAAACTCTTCTTCCAGATGCGTACCTTTCCATCAACGAATGCCACCTTGAAACCTTTGTCTTTCGTGGCCAAAATAGACACAAGGTTCTTCTTCAAATCAGGTACATACAATACATCTTGCAAACAGAGGACTTGACCTTGAGATAAATGGAGGGTCACAGTAACTGTCCCTTTCATGGGTTAGGTGGCATTATCTCCAAGGATAATTTGCAGATTAGTATCCTTCTCAATCAAATGAATTCAATCGGGTGGAGATGCAACAGTGAGGGCAGATACAAGAATGAATTCATTTTTTTTATTGTCAACAACATTAGATTCATCATACCTGGAATTTCTTGACCTTTTGAAAGGTTGCCCATTTCCATTTCGACCAGAGTGAGCCTTCCTCTTTCCTTTGAACCTGTTGTTCCTTTGATTGCCATTCCCCTTGTTGTTGTTATCATCATCCCCTGGAGAATCCCTTCTATTATGGCATTCTCTAGCATAGTGGCCAAACTTGTTACATGTGTAACATCTACCTTTCTTTCCTTTGGCCCCCTACTCTTCCATGGTTCCTCGGACCACCATTGTTTTTCTTCTTAGCACGAGAGGTGAAAGCAACATTACCTTCATTTTCATATTCCATCATTCTTGTCTCCTTTTGAGTGCATCTTGACAATACTTCATCAAAATCAGGAATCACATTATTATTGAGAACCATTTCTCAATCAGCTATTGTTTCCCCAATAGCGAGAAAGTTATTCCTGATTTCGGTCAACTTCAGAAAATAGTATTGAACGGATTCATCCTTGCCTTTCTTGAGATTCTTCAATTGGTTCTTAAAGAAAAGAACTTGATTTGCATTGTTAGCCCTAAACATGTTGACCAACTTATCATACCTGTCTTTAGATGTGCCCAACTTAGAGATGTAAGCAACCAAAATTTTATGGATGGAATCTTGGATAATCAACTTAGCTTTGATTTACCCTTTTCTATACTTCGTCTTTGTGGCAGCGGGTGCAGAGGATGGAGGCTCTTCGATTTTTCCTTGCACATAGTCCATGACATCTTGATCTTCCAAGACCAAGTCCAAAGACATCTTCCAAGCATGATAGTCAGACTTGTCAGTCAACTTATCATCAACTTTGAAGCCATTATAATTTGAGTTACCCATTGGTCATTGACAAATGCTACTTCTTCGATGATTGCTCTCAACATAAGCTTGGGCTTTGTCTTCACCTTAGCTCTGATTCATGTAAATTTTTGAAGATGTTCTATGCTTGATGCAAATTTACTTCAAACTTCTAGGGCCTGATACCAAATAGCAACCACACAAACATGAAAGTAAAATGCTGATAGAACATACCAATAGATCGACGGAAGACAAGCCAAAAATATACTTAACTTTTGATTAGCAAAATATATGTGTTATGGTTTGTTACGACGGTCAACAGGATGCTTCAACCAGCAAAGTCTCCTCAGGGTTAGCCAACTAGAAGTGTCATACAACCCTCAAGACAACTCCAATAAAGTCAACCCAAAGTCAACGGAAGTAAACATTGTCCAGTCAACGCAGTCAACGTAAAACAACAATAGCAAAAAGTCAATGTCTTGTGTGCCAATCAATGCAAACTTCAAAAATTGGAAGTTTGGTGATGTTTGGAGGTCAAAAGACCGATCGTTGACCAAAGTCAATGCTGGTCAAACCTGTGCTAAAACCCTAGACTGATCTGCACCAAAACCCTAGCTGTTGTTCCAGATGTGTGAGAAGAAATGCCTCCAAAAGGTGATCGAACCAATCAAACACAAGAGAGATGTGTGTGATGAGTGGATGATGAAATGACCTCCAAGTGTCTCCAATTTATATCCATCTGTGAGGGTGTGTGACACATCTATTGGGGCTCCCAAGCTTACATTACAATTCTGACTGACCTTGCACATAAGTGGAATAAATTCAAAATAAATGTTTTGCTCATTCGATCAAGATGATCTTTAGATCAATCTTGCACCTCTCCAAAAGAGGAATCCAATAAAAATTTTGGCATTATCATCTGAGCAGTACAACATGGAGTTTGGACCTAGTTGCCCAAAATTAACAATTGTCCTGTTGCTTAGTATGGGTGGAAGCTATTGCTCTTCGATTCTTCTTCTAGATCCAAGAAAGTTTCAACAAATGGAGTTGAGCAGTGACGACACCATAATGTGAAGATCTACATCCAGAGATTACCAAGTGGAATTCTTCCTAGTTGAGAGGGAGTGTTAATTTTTGCAACTAGAGTCAAATTTCACTTTGGACAGCTCATATGGTTAAGATTATAATTGCATTAGATTCATCTTTTCGAAAGGAACAAATCAACCTATAGATTGGCCCAATCGGTTGAGCAGAAGTTAAGTTATGAATTATTTTATTTATTAATAAAACGGAATGGGTCGGCCTCAACACGTGTGGATTTGGTCAATGCCCCAAGCGGTCCCTCACAAAAGCTATAAATAGAAGCGACCTCAAGATTATTGTCACACATTCGCTCATGAGATTTTCTTCTTGCACTTTTTGCTTTGGATTGTATTTTCTGTTTTGGCTTGCACAGGTTCGTCGGGAGAAGCTCGCGCAGGGTTTAGTATCACAGGCGAGAGGCTTGCTTTGATTTGGGTCTTCCGAGCCATAGCTGTGGGCACAGTACTATAGTTTTCGGGCCGGGGTTGCGCACTAAGCATGTCAAGGTAGCGGCTAAGCTGCTATAGTTGCAGGCTGAAAGTGTTAAGGTTGCGGCTGGGGTTTCTGGGCTAGATCGGGCTGATAAGCACCAGAGCCACAGGCACAAAGTGTCTAGGTCGCGGTCAAGGAAGCTTCAGCTGCGAGTTGAGCATGTTGAGATCGCAGCTAAGGGATTTTCTGGGTAGATTTCAGTTGGGTCACATTCAGTTGCTTGCATGGTGCCTTCATACATTACTTGCTCAGTCATAGTTGCTTCATATCAGTCTTTGACAACATCCTAGATTTAGATCTAGGACTTGGCAGTTGATATCACTTGGTTTCAGTGATCTATTGGATTCATGCTCTTGATGTTATAAATCTGCAGATCTGTAGATCTTATCTACTTGTTTCCGCTGCATATATGTATTGGGCTCATTGTACTCCTTGCCAAATTTTTTTTATGATGATCTATTGAAGAAGAAGATTTGAAAGGGTTTCCCCCATAGTGGGGTTTTTGCCTGGTCTTGGACCAATCTGTTGTTTCTTATGGTTGTGCTATTGTCTTCTTTGTCACTGTATGTATTGTTCTATCTTCAATAACAATTTATGATTATTTACACTACTAATTATTGGATGCATTGTTAATGAAGAAGTAATTTGGGCTAAAGTAATTGATACAGCATAAAACAATCTGAAAAATTAACATCTAGAATCTTACGTCAATCTCTACTAAGGTTTTGTCATAAACCCTAGATATAATCATCAAAACTTAATATTAGATATACAACAACTAGACCAAGTTAGGGTTTCAATCATACATAAGCATATACACCTAGGATTTCATTCCTAGGATCTTACATTAACTATTACAAGGGTTTTGTCATACACCCAAGTTCATCAAACCCTAAAAAAGGCTAGGGTTTCATAATATCATTAACAAACCCTAAACATCAAAAGGGTAGGGATTTATAGTGAACCCTAAAGGTTAGCGTTTTACCAAATTGAACAAAAGATAGATAGTACGATAAGGGTTGATTTAATTCGTAGATTAATCACCATAAGTAAGAATTTTGATGATTTAAAACCTTAGACATAGAGAGTTAGTAATAAAGAAAATTTTAAAATGATCGCACCTTTTAATATGAAGGAGACTAGCTACAAACCATGTGGTCTTAAACATACATAGAGTTGCTCCTTTTTACAAACCTTGTAGGGTTTCCTTATTGAAAGGCTCCCTCTTATCATGACAACATCTTCATGGTCCATTTCGATGAGTCAACTTTTATTAGACTGACCAAGGATCTAACTCGATTTACCAAGTCAATATTTCGAAGATCAACATGTCTCCTTGTTTTGCTTCCTTCAATATATACCTCCAATATTCATTGACAAGCAGGACCAAAATATACAAGTAGAATAACGTGATAATTATCTAGGGTTTCCATCAGGGTTGCGGGGGAGCAACTCCCCCCCTCAAACCTGAGAGTGAGGGAGCGAATTTCGGGAGTGAGGGAGCAAATTTCGGGAGCGAAATTTTTGCTCCCTAGCCTTTTTTGCAAAAACATTTTGTTAGCCACCAATAAAATTTGTCATATCAAAAGGTGGCTAAAACATTTCTGAGCCTTCAAGAAACAAGTTTTATTTCTAAAAAATGTTATCTCTTGAAGACTCTTGAAGACATCATGCCCTTGTTTCAATCTTCACTGCTGTTTCCATTTCAAACTCGGAAATTCTGCTGATTCCAAGAGAAAAACTGCTGCAAACACCATTTTCCCTCCTCCTTCCATTTCAAAAACTAACCTCCATTTTTACCCCTTTTCATTCCCATAAATTTCCTCTATTTTTCATTTTTCCCCATTTCCCCTTCATAAAATCCCCTTTGCAGAGTTTAAAACCCCTTTTTGAACTCTGCCGAAACCCCCAAATCCATCAGAAAATCCTAAAAAACTCATAAAAATACACTTTTTGTATTACAGACTTAAGCCCCCGTGGGCTAAGTCTTAAACCACTTCCCCACATATGCCCTGGTGCTGGAACCAAGCGCTGAACCATTTAAGCGCTTATCACATTGCAAAAATCCAAGCACACAAATCTTTTGGTCAAGTTGAAAGTTTCGATGCGATTAGCCCATTGTTTTATATCCTCCGATCATATTATTATCCCATATCATCCTTGTGCCCGGAATCGGACGCTAAAACATTGAAATAATTCATTCCCGATTGCCTTTTTCCTTTGTAAAGTCAAAAATCCCCTTTTTCCTAAAGTTTGGTCTAAACATGCCCATACGATGATTTTTAATGAAAAATGGGTAGATTGAAAGACCAGAACCAAAGTTTCCGATGCGATTGGGCCCCATTCGTATAAACCCCGCTTTACTCCATATAACTTCGCTCGGGACCAAGAGTTAAAGTCCCAAGCGGCAATCGCATCGCAAAAATTCCAAATGGTTAGATTGAAAAGACTAGGCCCGACTTTCCGATGTGATTGGCCCTTATGTATATAAAGCCTTGGGCCTATCGCATTCCATATAAACCAGTGTAACAGGACTCGACGATTACCCCGATTAATTGCAAGTCATACTCTGCTCGGCGGCCAAACGAGCAGAGTCGAATACGCGCGAGTCAAAATCGGCGATTCAGCTCGGCGAGTCAACTCGGCGATTCAAATCGGCGATTTTCCCGATTTTCCCCACTGAATCGGCAGTTTAGGGTTTTAGATTTTTTTAAAAAAAATTGTCACCGTCGAGTTTTAATTAGTCCCGCCGCGTCCGTTTCGCACATCTGCTCGCTGAGGATATCATTTGCCGTCAATCGTGGTCGCTCGAGCCATCAAAGCTCAATGTGGAGCAGCAGCGCCATCATCGTGATTCGTGGAGCAGCGCCAGACATAAAATTCATCCACAGTGCACACTATATTCGTGTTGTCTTCCTGCGCGGAGGTTCGGGTTCATTATTTGACTTACATCTGAGATTCTGAGTTTTATCGGGTTCATTATTTTACTTGCTTAAGTTTCATGTTCAGATTATTGTCGGCTTTCTGAATCCGGAGGGAATCCAGCTCCAATTACCATTGGGTGGAACCATCCATGGATTGTGCTGAACCTGAGGCAGTGGTTCCGAATCTGGATATAGAGATCATTTAAATACCAAATACTACAACTCATATAGATAGCATTTTCAAATGTGAGAACCCATATAGATATCACTTGCATATCGGAACACCAGAACCCAGATTCCATCGTACCGAAATCCTGTGTGTATCCTTTCTGGTTCTGCTATGTTTACCATATCCCTTGCAACATAAATTTTATCCCCACAATTTCTTAGGAGATGGATATAATGCCATCTCTTCCTAGAAGAAGATAGAAAAGCAAATGACATTGTAACAAATAAAAGTGAGTAGGATTAAATCCAGAACCCAGAATGGATAAAGTTTAAAGTTTCTGTAGATGACCCAACTTCTCCCCACGAGGTTATCTAAGAAGGCACCTTTCACAGACTAGGTGGATACCACAGTCAATCTCCTGACCTCAATGTAGAAAGTACCTCGCTTGGTAGCTCCTGTAGGTGTGATCTGCTGGGAAAGAAGCCAGATCATCTTTGAAAGGAAGAGAACTTAGTTCCATTGGATAGTCAGATTGGTGCTTTTGGATTGGTGATTAGTCAGAGAACTTTATTTTATTTTATTTCGTTTAGTTCCATGTTAGGTGCTTTTTCACTACCATTAGGCTTTAGCATCCAAAAAATCACCAATAACTTTCAAGTTTCAATCATTGTCCATCTCTCCTACTTATCTGCATTTTTAATTTTTATTTATTTTTTGTCTTGCAGGCAGCAGGAGCCATAAATTAAACAAAAGCAACAAAGTCACAACTTCAAATCTCGATTCTTCAATCTTAACAGAAGCCACAATTTAAACACAAGTCCAAAACAACCACAATGCCGAGGGAGAAGGATTTTTCTTGGGCTTAATGTGACAAGATTCCCGGAAGCGCCAAGCTCCTTTGTAAATTTTGCAAAACTGGATGTAGTGGAGGCATCTATAGATTCAAGTACCACCTTGCACAGATACCCGGGCATGATATAGGTCTCTGCGACAAGGTTGACGATAATGTCAAACACCAAGCAGCCTTGGCCCTTGACATGTTGAGTCAGCATAATGCTAAGAGAGCAAAGCAAAAACAAGAAATAGGAACTCTTGGAGTTGACGTTTTTTCTTCCAATACCCCCCTTTCATCTCCTTCTATTGAGTCCTCAATGCCATTCCCAAGTTTCTCACACATGCCTCCAAGTCCAAGTCAATGTCAAACTCAAGCCCAGATGAATCGACTTATATTCAACACTGGAGGTGGAAACATAAACACTTTTTTTCCTCCTCGCACAAAACCTGGTTCCCAACCTACCTTGGATGGCACTGGTTGGAAAAAAGATATCCATAAACAGGCAAGGAATGCCATTGCTAACTTTTGGTTCTATTCTGACATACCTTTCCATTGTGCCAGAAGTCCTTATTGGCAAGCTATGATTGATGCAGTCGCTGTTGCAGGTCCAGGATTCAAAGCCCCTACATCAGAGAGCCTTAGGACAGATTTATTGTTAGAGAGTGTTGAAGATGTCATGCTTGTGCTAGCTGAGTTTCGTTCATCATGGGTAGAGACAGGGTGCACCATCATGAGTGATGGATGGACTGATCAGAGGAATAGAACTTTAATAAATTTCCTTGTATCTTGTCCAGCAGGCACAATGTTTCTCAAATCAGTGGACGCCTTAGAAAAGGTTAAGACTGCCCAACTTATTTGTGAAATGATGGAGGAAGTCGTTCAAGAAGTGGGAGAAGAACATGTTGTACAAATTGTCACCGACAATGCAGCTAATTATATGGCTGCTGGTAGACTTTTTGAGATTAGGCACCCCACTATTTTTTGGACCTCTTGTGCTGCCCATTGCATAGATTTAATGCTTGAGGACATTAGTAAGCTTCATTGGATACATGAGGTTGTGGAGAAGGCAAAATCCATAACCAAATACTTGTACAACCACACTATTGTCCTAAACACCATGAGAAAATACACTGAAGGTAAAGAAATTGTTCGACCTGCAGTGACTAGATTTGCAACAAATTTCATATCTTTGCAATCTGTGGTTGAGCAAAAGATAAATCTGAAGAGGATGTTCTTGGGACCTGAGTGGATAGCATCTAAACATTCCAAGACCCTTGAAGGCAATGAAATTGTTGCACTTGTGTTTAATGACGGTTTTTGGAAAGATGCCGAAGAGATTATTGCTGTGACAGAGTCCCTTGTCAGAGTTCTCAGGTACTTCAAGTTTTTTAACTTTTTTTCATTTTTAAAATTTCATTTCAAGCTTCTTTTTATTTTCAAAGTTTTATAATTCATTAATTTTGAAAGCTAACTTTCAGGATGGTTGATGGTGACAAACCCGCTATGGGTTACATTTATGAGGCGATGGATCTCGCAAAGGAGGCCATCAAAAGAAGATATGGGGATGAGGAGGCAAAGTATTTGCCTCTTTGGGATATTATTGATGCACGTTGGGATAGGCAATTGCATTCCCCCTTACATGCTGCTGGGTACTTTTTAAACCCACAGTATTTTTATGATAAGAGCAAATTTAATGAAGATGGGGAGGTTGGCAGAGGACTTATGACATGCATTGAAAGGTGCTCCCCTGATCCAGAAATTCAAAGCCGTGCCAGCCAAATTATTTGCCTATACCAGTGCTATACGAGAAAGGACTAGGATGCTGCCAGGTACCCTGAAGGCTTCATCAATTCATTAAATTTGTTTAAAATTTATTTTGTATGTTAAATGTTTTATTAAATTTTGTTTTCTTTTAAGTTTTTACTTTTTAGTACTTACTACTCACAAACACTTGGCATTTGCTATGTCTTTGGTGGCAAAATTTTGGTAGTGATACCCCAGATTTGAAGAGATTCGCCATTCGAATCTTAAACCAATCATGTAGTGCTTCAGGTTGTGAGCGCAACTGGAGCATGTTTGAAAAAATACATTCTAAGAAGCGCAATCGATTGACACAAAAGCACTTAAATGACCTTGTATTTGTCCATTACAATCTACGACTTCGCAACAAGCAAATACTAGGTGAGAGCCTGAATTTGAAGTTTTCATAATTTGATTTGCACTTTAAAATTTAAACTTTAAAGTTCAAACTTTAATTTACATTTCAATGTCTCACGATAATGACAGGTTTGGATCATTCACCAATCGACCTTGAGGAGATAGATCTGCAAACTACAAATGCATCAGATTGGGTCCAAAAAGAGGAGGAGCCTCCTCTTTTAAGTCTACATGACTTGGAGAACTTAGAGAGTCAAGCAAGTGAAGGAGTGGGAGGAATTGCTTCTAGTTCTCACTCTTAGAGTCTTAGACTCTCAATTATTGATTTTTTACTGATTTGCTTGGCAGTATTTTCAATTTTGTAAACTTTTAGAAGCATGCGCTTCTGGTTCTATGTAGTCACTGGTTAGGACTCAGTACTTCGGATCATGTTTGGACTCATAACATATATGAGATACTTATTCATTCATGATATTTTGGACATCTATTGATATTATGCATTGTTTGGACATGGCTTTATTGAATATCAATGAAAAATATTTGTTTTGATTCAATATATGTGTATATCTTTATTTATTGAATTTGCCGATTTTTTCCCGATCCGATTCAAACTCTTCGCTCTTTTGCCTCGCCGATTTATTGCCGATTCCGAGTCTAGTAACATTGATATAAACCCATGGCCCCGCAGACGGGCGCCTATCCATTTCATATGTATATATCCCGCCCCTATACATAAAACCTTTGTTTTATGTTAATTTTTGGTTTTCGTATGTTGTAAAGGGTTTTCCGCTGGTTCACTTTCAAAGCAATCTCCGCTGTTGATCTTGAGCCGATCAAACGGCCTGCGCACCATCGCATCGGCAATGTTCAAAAGCGCATTTCGCATATGTTATTTCTCCTCCCCGATTGATCATTCCCCAACCAATCGTGAGCCGTCGATCTCCTTTTCGCCTTCCTTTGATCCGACGACCCTCATTCGTTCCGATCGCAAATCTTTCCCTCGCCTTTGAACCCCCCGATTCACTCCCCATCGTCGATCTGATCTGCAGATCAACGGCCAGCACTCAATCGCATCGACGCTATCCAAGTTCTTCCCTTGCCGATCGCCGAGCCCCAATTGCATCTGGACCGTCCACGTGTCCAGATCGGACGGTTCAGATCACGTCTCCTGACTTTGGTTAAATTTTATGTAGCCCTGCTCATAATGTTTTTTTCGGCTCATCGCAGCCGTTGATCTCTGCAGATCAACGACCCTCATCAACCCTTCCTCCGCCATTGTATTATTTCCATTTAATCCCCAAATTCAATCTCCGCCGTTGATCCTCACATCCAACGGCTCATATTTAACCTGTCAGTCCTGCCTTTTGTGGGTCCTGCCCTCTTCAAAATTCAATCTCAGTTGTCTAGATCTTAGATCAATGGTCCATAATAAAACCGCTCCCCTTGCTTCCGCCCGTGCATCTACCTCGTATCGCGTTCACTTCCCCACAGTCGGATCTGAGGCCCCAGATCTGACGGCCCACATTCCAAGTCGCGTAACTTTCAGCGCGAAGTTTATTTTCCCAAAGGGCACGCGATATGGGCGGTTTTCTGGTGCCACGTGTCGGGCGGGAACGCATATTGTGTTCAAAAAGGCAATACCGCCTACCCGCCTCTTTCTCACGCGAAAACAGTGGTTTTACCTCCCGACACCACCTTTCCCCTTTTACATGGTGATTCATCGCGCGCCTCCTCAGCCATTGATCCTTATGAGCCAATCTCATCCGACGGCTCACATTCCTCCCGAAACCCATTTGGTGTTTTCATTCATTTCTTCCTCCACCAAAGGTTTTAAACTGTATTTCTTTGTATTTTTGCAATATCCCCGTAATGTGACCATTTACATTATGTTTTCTCCCGATTACTCCCAACTGCCGATCTCTGCAGATCGACGGATCTGACTTAAAATTTTCCTCCGCTTTCCTTTTGACTTCTATACACAGATCTCCACTTCTTTCCCCATAACCTCTGAAGCAGTTTACCCAATAACGCAGGATTTCTTAATTAGTTTTGTATTTTGCAGGTGTTTAATGGTTTTTCCATTATTCTAAAGAAAAACCAAAGGGCTGGGGATGACGATCCTTCAGGCCTTTGTGCATACAATGATGTCATTCTCAGGGTTCGAACTCACGTCTCGTCAATGCTTCATGGGCATTGATGCCCTATGAGCCCTGTGCGGCACTGCACATGAACAAGACACAATGAATGAAATCACAATCAAAAGAGTATCAGTATTGAAGACTCAACACAGCAGAAACGGAGGATTGAAGACAGTTTGGGGATTACGGCTAAGATTGAATATCAAAATCCTAATCATCCAAATTAAAGCACAATTAAAGAAAATCAAAAGATCTTTAGATAAAAAGGCCTCCACCGCCACAACAGAGGCCAATTGATTCCTCTCAGCTACCACAGCGCCACCTATTGCCTCAAAGCATTCAAACAGAGGTCGAAGTTATTGATCAGAAAGAAGATATTTGCCTCAGCGCAGCCAAATAGTTAATTCTGCCAAAATGAACTTAATGCAAAAAATATCAGCAGAGTTATTACATCTTAAAACAGAGCCTTCAAGTCAACAAAAGCTCTCACCGAGCTATCTTAAATGTAAACTTCTCTGTCGAGCCCCTCAAAGGCCGAGAAGTCATTAATCTGTATTAATTCAATTGGGAGATCTTTTATCCTCTCCCACCTCCTCATTCCTTCTATAAATACTTCTATAGAAGATGAGAAAATGTTGGTTGCAGAACTTTGAAATATACTTGTGCTCGAAACTTCTGATTGTAAATAGTGTTCAAAGGCTCTTGAAGCTCTGCTTGTGATAGAATAGTTAGGTTGAGTAGTGAAGATGATTGCTGACCTGAAACACTGGACTTAAAGCTGTAACTGGTTTGAAGCATCAATACAAGCTGATTTATGGGATCCTGGTCTAGTTGACAGTGATGTTATTTCTTATTGTAAATTGTTATTTTATTTCTGTTTCCACTTTGTTCATCTTCTCTTATAAAGAACAACAAACATAAAGTTAGGATTTACTGTATATCAGCACCCTTCTCTGACTGATAAGCTTTATCTAAATGTTTTCTTCCAATATGTGTTGTTTAGGAATGATTTAATTCAGTTTAAGTAGTAGGAATGCTGGTGTTCCCTCGTCCTCCTGTCTTAGCTAATTGTTATTCTTAAAAGTTATTTTCATTTCATGTTAAGTAGAGATGAACTAAGGAAGATATGGTGAGTCCTGGTCCTAGTTTTATCCCAAAAGAGTGACTGAAAGTTTCCCTAGGAATGTGTTGAAAGCTGGCTAGTTTCACAGTACTTACCAGATCTTAGACCATTCTTTGTTATCATTTGTGTTTCCCTTTGTGTTTTAAATGTTTTCTATTGAAAGTATATCAAAGGCTGGCTAGTTTCGAAGTACTTACCAGATCCTGGATTGTTTTTATGTCTTTCTTAAATGTATGTCAAAAGCTGGCTAGTTTCAAAGTACTTACCAGATCTTGGGCTGCTCTTTGTTCTTCATCTGTTTGTTTTCCCCTTCTTGTTGTATCATTTCATTCCATAAATCAACTTTAAAGAGATCCTTAGACATAGATGAGTTGCCCCATAGACCACTCTTGAACTTGATTGTTTCAATTAAAACCCTATTATGACTCCATAGCCCAATGGACTAAAACCTGCATTTATCCATATTTTTGGCCAAAGCTTGTTCTATTTGCTTGCAACTTCTCACCTTTGAAACTCTTTCCATTTAGAACTTTCCACTCAAGCCATAATCATGCTCAACCATCCAAAACAAACAAAAATCCTCGGCCTTCATAACTAGCCTAATATCAATACCCAAACCTTATAGATAAATCCATCTTTACACTTATTGGAGAGATCCCTCTCCAGATTCAGGAGAGCTAGATCCTAGAATCCCAAAGTGGTTGAAATGATGTTCTCCCTGCTGTCGGACTTTTGCCAATCTTGCTGATTACAGGGAGCTAACATTTCTGGCGACTCCACTGGAGAACTTGAGTCGAATTTTCATCTTAGGTTCCCTTCAAACTTAATAAAACCTTGTGAGTAAAAAGCAGCGTTTTCAAGCACTACTAAGTGATGGTAATCATGGTAAAACTTGTTTGAATCAATGACAAACTAGGCAAACCTTATGATTCTCATAAGACTTTATCTAACCTTGAAAAATCAGCTGGCTTAGCCATAAGAGTAGACTGTCTTTGTCTCATAACCATAGCTAAGTTGTGAAACAGATTTAAAACACTCTTAACAACCAATAGGACTAAAAAATAACTCAGAAAACCCAAAAATATTTTAGATTGGAATTCAATAAACATGGTGGTGGACCATAAAACCTTTTATCTCCAAAAGAGCTAAAAACTTCCACTTGGCGACTCCACAATCCTCAACAGACTTTAAGACTCCACTGGGAAGAACCTTTATCATTATAACATCATTCAAACTCAGTTAGAGGACTGTAGGATTAAAATTTGTGTAAAACAGATTAGTTGACCTCTTAAAAGACTGTCATATTTGGTTGAACTTTTCTTGTTTATTTGGGTCTGAAAAACACAGCATAGTGGCTCCTAGAAAGATTCATACTAGAGCCTATCCTGACCCTGACCCACCTGAGATAGTTGATAACCCATAAAGTATCCTTAGGAAGTCTCCTAAGATAAATTTTTCAACTGTTTTCAGATCACCCTTGAGAGCTATAGTTCCTGAAAACCTAACAGCTCTACAACAATCACAAGCAGATCTAATAAATCCATTTAGAACTACGTCTCTTGGTGATTTAGATCAGCTAGATTCTGAGTCTTCACTTTCATCTCTTGAAACAAGTGAACATCCTGGTAGTAGAGAAACAACACCACCTTATTCACATTTCCTTTCCAATTTAGGTGTCTCTCATCCAAGATCAGCTCAACAATCTATTCCTGGTCCATCCACATCTGTTCATCCTACATCCACTGTCCAAACCACTCCACTTCAACCCACTTTACCTTTTGTTAATCCACCTCTTGTAAATCCACCTCCACCACATATCATGGCAACATGGTATGCTCCTTTAGTCCTTCCTGTACCATTAGTCAATCTTCCATAGGACTATCAGTCCAAAATTACATTATATGATGCTAGTAATGCTACTACTGCATCACAACATGTGGATAAGATGAATGACTACTTTGACAGAAACGAAATTGATGATGATTCTGTCAAGCTCAGATTATTTGCTCAGAGTCTAGGGGGAGAAGTAAGAAAATGGTTTAAAGGCTTAACCCCCCATAGTATAAATGATCTCCAAGCCTTCCATCAAGCATTCTTAAACAAATGGGAAGTGAAGAAGAATCCTCTCCAAGTCCTTTCGGATTATAAGAACCTCCATAGAAACACTGGGGAAAGTGTGCAAGCTTACTGCACCAGATTTAACAGTGTATATAATGCACTTTCCCCAGATCTAAAACCTCCACAAGGCTCGGCTCTAAACAAGTTTCCTGAAGGGTTTGACCTTGAGATGGCCTATCAGCTGAGAGAGAGAGACCCTGCAACTCTTGAAGATATGCAAAAAGGAGCTCTTGCTGTGGAAGTTAATTTGATGGAGGAGAGCGAGAATGAAGAATGAGAAGAGAGTATCCTTCAGAGAGGAATCTACCCCTTCTACTTCTAGCTCAAAGATGGAAAAAATGATGGAGGAGATGACAAAGAAAATGAGCATCCTTGAGAGAGCACAAGCAAGTCAAAACCAAACTGCTCCTCAAAACAGAAACTAGATCCAGAATCAGAATTTTAGAAGGAACCAACCTCCAAACAGACCTAGGGAAGATGATCAACAGATCACTCCTCCCTTTCATCAAAATTATGTGAGTGAGGTTGAGGAAACAGATGAACCAATAGAAGAAGATGATATCAACATGCTGGGAGTAGATAATGATGACTTTGAGATTCATTATGATAGAAAACAAGGTCTTTACACACCCTATGATGACAAAAGAGATGATGATGAAGGTTATTATCAGGACATGGAAAATGTCATCATAGAGTCTCAAAGAGAATATGACCTTAGAAGCAAAACCAGTCAACAAACTCCCAACTCTAAAACCTCTGACAAATCTTCACAAAACAGCACTGCAACCAAGCCTAAAGTTCTCAAACAAAAAGACAAAATAGTAGCTGTAAATTCTGATAGAGGTAAAGAGAAAGGCACTCACAACATTACAAAACAGAGTGCAAATCTTAGCAGTACTAACACTTCAGTTAGTACTCCTGTTAAAACCATTTTGTCAAATGTAAATAGAACAAATCAGCAAGCTAATGTTGCTGATAGAGTGGCAGTTAATAAGGCTGAGTCAAGTTCTTCAAAGAATCAAATAACTTTCAACCTGGAGCAGGAAATTTCCAAAATTAAAATCTCTGTTCCCTTGATTGAGTTAGTTGCCCAAAATGTATATAGGACCCAAATTTTGAAGGCTTTAAACATTGAAGAGAATAATGACACAGTCAATCTTAACGATAACCAACCAGAGCTTATTTTTGGTCCAAAGATTGAAGGTAAGTATCAAGAGGGACCTGTTCCTCCCTTCTATGTGAGTTTAAACATTCATGACAAAATTTTGCACAACGCTATGTATGATTCCGGGGCTTCTCATAATTTAATGCCTAAAGCTGTGATGGAGAGCCTGGGTCTAGAAATCACTAGACCTTATAAAGACCTTTACGCCTTTGACTCAAGCAGAGTAAAATGTTTAGGATTAATTAAAGACCTCTGCGTTAACTTAGCACAGATTCCAGCCAAATGCTTAGTCATGGATATTGTTGTGGCTGATGTCCCCCCAAAGTATGGAATGCTATTATCAAGATCTTGGGGGGCTAAGTTACAAGGGACTATGCAGATGGACATGACCTATGCGACTATCCCTGTTTTCAATCAGACTAGAAGACTTTACAGGGAGTCCCATATGCAATACACAGTTACAAGCCAAGACAGACCTCAAAACTCTCCTCTGTATTCTGTAAATACAGGCCTCGATTCTTTTATCTTATTTAACGATGAAACACTTAGTGAACAGGTGACTGTAATTGAATTAATGGCCGATAGAGAGGAAGAGTGAACACCACAGAAGTGTCAGAACAATGTGCTGCATTTGAAAACTTTAGCAAACCAAACACTGGTCTGGAACTACAAGTCATGCGTCCTTTGGTTTTTAACTTTGACAGTGAAGAAAACATTCCTCAAATAAATGAACAACCAGAGGAGTTAAAACAAATTCAACTAAGTGCTGATATTCCACAACAACCCGAAAGAACTTTAGTTGAAGAGGACAAATACCGAACAGATGAACCCAAATCTAGTCCTCTATGGAGTATGAACTTCGACAGGTCATGCACTAGAACCAACGCTGGTGCAGGTGTCTGGATATGCAACACTGAGAACAACCACACAGAGAGCATTTCCTGTAGATTAAAGTTTCAGTGTTCTAATAACATAGCGGAATATGAATCTCTGCTTTTAGGCTTACGTTTGTTGAAAAAGTTAGGAGCCAAAAGAATCAAAGCATATGGGGATTCTGAGTTAATCATTAGGCAAATCAATGGGGAATACAATGCAAATCACCTAAGGCTTAGGGCCTATCGAAATGATGTCGTGGATATTTTAAAAACTTTTGAGGAGTACCAGGTAATTTTTGTTCCAAGAAAAAGAAATATCGTGACCCATAGCTTAGCTTTTGCAGCTAGAACATGCTTAACGCCATATGAAACCAAAAACTGCACAACTCAGATAAAATTCAGACTAGCCGTTCCTGATAACGAAAAATATTGGCAAGTATTCGACGGAGACAAACAAATAGAAGACTTCATGCAATTCAGAAATGAATTCGAACTACACAGTTTAGATTCAGATTATGATACAGACTGCAACAGTGAAGAAAATTTTCTTAGTGAAGAAGAACCGTCTCCTGAACTTGCCAGTATAAATCTACTGTCTAGCAAACTTGAAAACAAAGCAATTGGTGAGTTGAAAACGGAGGTTAGAAACCTATGATCGAAAGATCAAAAAGGATTTGCTAAAGTGCGGCCCCTTTAGAAGAGTTGTTTGATTATGATCTGGCCAGAAGTCAAAACCGGAGCTGTAGAAAGCGAAGTGGAAAGAGTACAATATAGGCTGGTAAAGCTTAAACCAATGATGATTAAGCGTCTAAGACTTTTGACTCATTAAACTCAAATATAAACATTGTTTAAAGAATTTTCGATGTTTTTGCATGGAGTGCAGTCTTAAATCCTGATATTGAAATAATAGAGCGCAAATCCCTCTCGAAAACCAAACCATTCAATGACCAGCGCTTGAGAATTAACCACAATTGAGTTGCCTTTGGTTTGAAGGAAATCAAGTATGGAAGGCTGGTATTGTCCCTATTAGATATTCTGAGTGGGTGTCTAATCTGGTGTCAGTTAGGAAGAAAACAGGAGAGATCAGGCTTTGTATAGACTTTAGAGACTTAAACAAAGCTTCATTGAAAGACAATTACCCTTTACCTAAGATGGATCATATTTTACAAAGGGTAGTTGGGTCTAGAGGAATTTCTTTGCTTGATGACTACTCGGGGTATAATCAGATTTTAGTCCACCCTGATGATCAATTAAAGACAACTTTCACTACACCATGGGGCACTTTCATGTATGTGAAAATGCCCTTTGGTCTAATGAACACTGGTGTAACATTTCAGCGAGCCATGGACATAGCATTCTCCGAAGAGCTGGGCTACTTCATCATTATATACCTTGATGATGTTACTGTTTTTTCAAAGACAGATGAGCACTTAGAACATTTAAGAACAATCTTCGAGAGATGCAGAAAGTTTGGGATATCTTTGAACCCTAAGAAAACACTTTTCGGTCTTCAAGAAGGTAAGCTTCTTGGGCACATTATTTCATAAGAGAGTATTAAGATAGATCCAAAGAGGATTGAGGCCATATTACAAATCTCTCATCCTTGAAATATCAAGGAGTTGCAATCTTTCATTGGAAAGATTAACTTTTTGAGAAGGTTCATCCCCAACTTGGCTGAGCTCCTTAGGAATATTACAAATATGCTGAAGAAGGAGCAAGGGGTAAAATGGACCTTGGAAGCAAAGAAGTCCTTTGAGCTGGTGAAACAAGCGTTAACCAAAACACCGGTTCTAATAAGTCCTGATTTTTCAAAAGATTTTTATATTTTTTCATTTGCATCAGAACATACAATAGCTGCTGTCCTTCTACAGAAAAATCCACAAGGACAAGAGCAGCCTATTGCATTCTTTAGCAAGGCTTTGAGGGATGCCCCTCTGAAGTATAACATTATGGAGAAGCAAGCTTTTGCTTTGGTTAAAGCTTTAAAAGACTTCAGGGTATACATCTTGCACTCACATATCATTGCCTTTGTCCCAAATTTAGTTGTGAAAGACATTCTAACACAGGACCCAGATGGTAAGAGGGGTAAGTGGATTGCTGTTATTCTTGAATATGATTTAGAGATAAAACCCACTAAACTCATCAAAGGCCAAGGTCTAGCCAGATTAATGGCTGAATCCAATTTTGAAGTTCTTGATATTAATATGATTAATGCTTTAGATGATCAAGAGGAAATCTCAACTCCCATTGTTGAAGACCATTTTATGAATTGCTCTTGGTACGCTGATATTCTTTATGTTTTTCTTAATTTGAATACACTTCTTAGTTTGACAAAAACAAAGGCAAGTTTTTTGAAATTGAAAGCTGTAAACTATTACATTATAGATAAATGTCTTTATTGGAAAAATGCAAGTGGAATATTGCTTAAATGTTTGCCTAAGTATGATGCATAGAAGGTTAAGCACGAGTTCCATGAAGGAGAGTGTGGAAGCCATTTATACTGGAAGACAACAGCCAACAAAATCTTGAGGGCTGGTTACTATTGGCCTACTCTTTTTCTTGATGTACACAAGATGATAATTGCTTGTTGTTGTCAACCCTAGAGACAACCTTGAGTTGTGAAAGACCAGTGGCTAGGACATCTTATATAGCAAGGATCATATGATACAACATGGATAGTTATTAGAACAAGGCTCTTTTGCTATTTCAATTCTAACAGGAAAGTTCAATGTAGATGGAACCAGAATACTCATAAGCTCAGCATAATGAAAGGAATATTGCAGAGGCAAAAAGTGAATTCTCAATATAAATGTATCAGACAATTCAAAGGCAGCTTTCTAGACGGAGGGCTGGATTCTAAAAATGCTTTATAGAGGTGAAAAATCAGACGACATTTGCTGTGTATGAAATATAGAGGGAATAATAACCACTACTGAGATGAAATCCAGAAACAAATCTAAACATGTAATGGGCTTATGATAATAAGAATATATACATGTCAATAGCTTTTAAAAATAACATCCCATAGCACTTAATATAGCAGAAGCATGGATGAAGTGGAAAATGAAACATCATATCATGACTGAGCCATATTTAAAGTGCTAGATAGGTTTTAGCATAAGTATCAATTGTGATAAATTCATACCAGAGCCAGTGAGCCACTCGCATTCCAGAGCATGATACAAGAGAAATGGAAATAGTGAAATGAACAGCTAAACTATAACACATAAGGCAGAGTTACAGACTATAAAGCACAAAGACCAAAATCCTCATTAAATATGGAACTCCTTATCACTGAGACCCAACGGGCTCCTCGCATTTATATTAAAGCTTCGACAAAAATGCATACAAAAACTCTTTCACAGCATATTCTTCAGAAAATTTGGAACCCTTTTTTCTCTTTAGTTGCTGCTTATATAGAATCCTCAGAAACATGAGCGAGAAGATATTTTTGGGAAAAATATCTTCCTCGCGTGCTAGTAATCAGTTTGAGGTCTCCATAAAAAATGACCAAAATTCATGATGAGGGATAAGGGCATCTCATCATTTACAGTTAGGCTCACAGCCGTTTCAAACAAAAATATTAAACAACAGTTTTTAACAGAAAGTAAAATGCAGGAGTGGAATGTGAATTCCACTCGAAATTTAAAAGTAACAAAGTAAAGTAAAAGTAAAAGGCCACTAGGGCCGAATCATGAATTGACAACATTCACTGGTGCGATGGAGTCGATGCGGTTGCTGACACAGGCGGCGAAACATTGGCTGATGAGCTGGCCAACAGGCTGGCATACTTGGTGCACCTTTGCTGACTGTCTGCTGCAGGTTCGGGCATTGATGCGAATCCTTCCACTTTGATACAAGCTTTAGTGAGATCATCGAAATTTGCATCAGTGGGAATTTTGTGCTTTACCAGGTGAAGGAGGGCAAATTCTTGGCGGAGTGTTGAAACTATAGTCTTAGCTTTCAGCCGGGTGGTTTTATCTGAAAGCACATATGTCCGGTTCATCTCCTCTTTGAGACGTGCTTGATAAGCTGGTAATGGCAGTAACACGGTAGGGGTAGGACCCCAGCATGATGGAAGCCCAACCGCTGTGATCTTTGCCCAAATCATTTCAAACCGCTCCAAATTCACTGCCACGTTTTCCAAGGTTCTTGAAGCTATAGTGCGGGCAGACTCCTTATCAATTATCTTCTGACATTCAACTGCCTTCTTGAACCTGCTTGCTATACCATGTTTCTCCATGTCTTCAGACTTCAACCCTTTCAAGAAAGAGATATAACTTCTTGCGTGCTGGGCTCTGCTGGATATATCAGTATTGCCCTCATGAATCTTTCTTGTGAGATAAAGCACGGATGACTTTACTTCTTCGATGACTTTTAGAAAATCCCAATGCCCTTTTACCGCCGTGATAATTTCTGACCAGATTATAATTTCTGACTAGATTATTCGTCTGGCATCCTTGAGGGTGATATTACCTTTCAGGCGACTGTTGAGTTCGTTGATGGTCTTTTGCTGGTCAGCTTTCTCGTTTTTTCCTTGCTCGACTTCCTTCTGCATAGCCTTTATCTTCTTGGAATTTTCGGCCAAGACAGCTTCCAGCTCATTGATTCTTAGTCTTGCTGTAGAAACCTGCTTCTCTAGTGCAACGTTTGTAGCCACTGCTGTAGTCAACTGTTCGGACAGCGAACTAGTTTCTGGTTGGGCTGGCGGTGGTGCACAACTATGTGTATCCCAAGTCGTCTGTAATGCCATTAGCCTGCCCTGAAGAACAACCATCGCTTCTGCTATCTTTTCCTTTTCTTCCTTCTCCTTTGTAAGGGAATCAGCTAGGTCTGCTTTATCTTTTTTAGCCTCAGCTAATTCGACTGTCTGTACATGATGGGAGGCCGGTATGATAATCTTGCATTTCAAGGATACCACTTCCTTCTGCAATTCCTCGATGACGTGATGCTGTGGGTTGGCTTCACCAGTTTCTTTTCCTTTAATTGAATCCTGGAGAGCACGTACTTGATTCGCGAGGGCACGGGAATTTACCTATTCTCTTCTGAAGTTCTCTCTCACTTGGGCGTGCTTGGTCTCCAACTTTTTTAAAGTGATCGAAAGCCGCATCACTTCGCCTTTTAACATATCGCCAAAAACTTGAAATATGTTGCACTTATCAATTGCTGGCACTTTAGACATGTCAACCGCGTACTCTAACACTCTGTAACTGGTAGTACCTACATCCAGGTCCAAAATGGCCTCAGCCATGGCCATCACTAGATGTTTTGTGTCCAGGTTCATCGAGGCTGAAATCTTGGTACGGTATTTCTCTACGAATCCTTCTAGTTCTGTCTTGTACTTATCCCTTATGGCTCTGGCTTTCAGGCTTCTCTCGGTTGCGATCTGTGAAGTATCAACTTTGATAGCTTGTGAGACTTCCGAGTAGTCAGAAGACGTAACGCTATCTCGTAGCACCTTGAGCCCTACCCTGCTCCCATCAGGTTTGCCATATGGTATTTCTGGTTCGAGCAACTATTCTTCCCCTATAATTTCTGCTTCACTTGTCACTGTTTTCTGCCTCTTAGGAGGGGGAGAACCTGCTTCTGATGGACCTGCTTCTTCCGCTTCTAGACCTTTGCCGACTTCTCTTCCTGAAGCTGCCTCTGCCTTTTCCCCTGTCACAGATGAATCTGTCTCCATCTGTGTAGTCGGAAATCTGCTCGGGAAAGCGACGCGGGGGGTACTGACAGTGACTGGGTAGACCTGGCACTGGGCTCCCACTTTAGTTTATACCGTCGCCGAATACGTGAACATTTTACTGCAGTAAAAGACGGGGGACCGTTATATAGAACTGAGGGTTCATGGGAAAAGGCGGAATGGTGAGGCAAGTGCGGTGAGCGTCGTAAGGACACTGACAATGGAGCACGCGGCGCATAGGGATTGCATGCCTGGTTTAATACTGATACGGGTTTCAGTACCAGTTCACTAAGGACTTTACCTTACCTTTTTACCGCGTAAGCAACTCTGTTCTTGAAACCTGCTCTGCGTAGAACGTGAAACACACCGCATGATGACTTTAGGACCCGCGCTTTACTTGCCATATAACCCTTACCTCATGTCGACCCTCATGACACGTCACCACAGTTTCGCGAGGGTATGGCTCTACCACCCTCCTCTGCTCCGTGACCCCCCTAGAACAGCACATGCAGAGGCTCGTACCAACGTGCATAATGTAGAGGTGGGCTCTGTTATCATACTTTTCGCTTTAAACCTCCTATATCATTCCTTCGTTTGTTTTTCGTTCAGAACCTTTGCGTCTTTCCACCTCCATTATAGACATGCGTTTAATTATTAGGCCACGTGACTTAGCTTAGTACTGTTACTTTCTAGCCATCACTTGAATATTCACCACAAGTAAGGCCATTTGATGCTTTTCTATTCACGGCAAACCACAAAAACATTAAAAGTAAAGTATATAATCAACATTGGCTCCACCTTGGGGCGGCATGTTCATCTTTGGGCGTGTCGAGAACTTCGTAGACCACTTGTTAATCTTCCACGTGGACACTACTCTTCAGTACTTTTTATTTTTCTCTTCATGATTCATCACAACAAACACCATTCAAACAAAAATGAAAGCAGATAACTAATGTACAGTATAATACATCAGGTTCTCACGGCCTGAATCAAAACTGGAAGTAGGGTTTGAGGAACTGACCATTTACAGGGCATCAAGCAAGTTTCCCTGTAAATTTTCCAACCTGAACATGTTGTTGCCTCCTTGCTCCACTATTTTAAAAGGTCCGAACCAGAGTGGGTCAAATTTACCATGTTTCCCCTTATTAGCTCTTCGAATATCCCATCTAAGCACTAAATCCCCAACCTGCAATCTTGTCCTTGGCATGCTGATCAAAAAGGTCCTTCATCTTCTCTTGTTATTCAGTTAGCCTCTGACTTACCTGGTTCTGTGTTTCTTCTAACTCTACCAGCTGATGGATTCTCCTGGTCACATCATTAGGTTCTTCTTGGCTTTCTTGCATGAATCGGGCTACTGGTAAGGCTAACTGTACAGGGAATACTGCTGCCCTCCCATATACTAATTCATATGGGGACTTCCCGGTTGCTCTTTTGCTGGTGATCCTGTTGGCCCATAGAGCGAATTTCAACTGGGAATCCCAATTTTTCTGATTTTCGTTGATAGCTTTTTTAGTGCCCTCACGAGGGTTTTATTTGAAGATTCTGCCAGACCATTCCCTTGTGGGTAATAGGCCGTGGAGTGACCTAACACAATGTTATACTGCTGGTAGAAACTGACAAACTTTGCAGACTTTAAGGCCTGGGCATTGTCGGTCACTATCTTGGCAGGGCAGCCAAATCTGGATATAATATTTTCTTCCATAAATTTCATCACCACAACATCTGTTGCATTCCTTGCAGGTATAGCCTCCACCCACTTTGTGAAATAATCTGTAGCAGTTAATATCCACTTGTGCTGACCACTTGACGGAGGATGTATTTCACCGATGAAGTCAATTCCCCATTGCTAGAATGGTTCGTCCACGTGAACAGGAATCATGGGTAGAGGTGCCAACTTCTGTCTTTCAGCAAATCTTTGGCATTTCTCACAAGCTTTGACCCGGGCAAACACATCTCCAAAGAGTTTGGGCCAGAAGAAACCAGCCTTCAGGATTTTATGAGCAGTGCCCTCCAACTATAATGACCCCCACAGATTCCGTCATGAAATTCGGCCATTATATTTTCTATCTCGTCCTCTGTGAGACACAAGAGCAGAATGCCTGAGGGATCTCGCTAGTACAGCCGGCCATTGGCAACCACGTACTTCTGTGATCTCAACCTTAGTGTTCTGTATTTAGCTTTGTCAAAGCTAGGAGGGCAGCTGAGTGTTAGAAGATACTCCACGATCTCCTTGTACCACGAGCTGGTGAGATACTTCATATGTGTCTTCTGAGTAGCTATCTCTACTCCCTGCTGCTCTTCTTTCTTCTCGGACTCCTCATTTGCTATCATGGACAGGTTTATACCCAGAGCCTAACAGTTTGATTCGGACAAGATTTTGGCTAATCCTTGTCCCTTAATTAGTTTGGTAGGGCGAATGTCTAGCTCATATTCTTGTATTTTGGAAATCCATTTCCCTCTCTTTCCTTCGCTATCTCCTTGGATAAGGATATCTTTCACAGCTGCTGTAGGCACAAACGCAGTGATATGTGATTGCAAGACACACACACGAAATGCCTTAAGAGACTTCACCAGAGCATAAGCCTGCTTTTCTATTATGTTATACTTCAATTCTGCATCACAGAGCACTTGATTGAAGAAAGCGATGGGCTGCTCATACCCTTCTTCATTTTTCTGCAATAAAACTCCTACCATTGTATGAGGTGATGCAAATGAGAAGATCATGAAGGGTTTGGCATAGTCTTGTCTAGCTAGCACTGGGGCTTCTGCAAAGGCATTTTTTTATCCTGGAAAAGGCCTCTCGTGATTCCTGGGACCACTTTACCTCGTTATTTTTCTTCAGCATGTCAGTTATATGTCTAACTATCTCTGCATGGTTAGGGATAAACCTTCTCAGAAAGTTGATGCGCCCTAGGAACACCTGCACCTCCTATTTATTTCTGGGAAGAGAAATGCCATTTATAACTTCTACTCTCCTAGGATCTATTTTTACCCCATCTTTGGTCACAATATGTCCCAAAAGCTTACCCTCTTCCAATGCAAACTGTTGATTATATACTTTACTTTTAATGTTTTTGTGGTTTACTGTGAATAGCAAAGCATCAAATGGCCTTACTCGTGGTGAATATTCAAGTGATGGCTAGAAAGTAACAGTACCAAGCTAAGTCACGTGGCCTAATAATTAAATGCATGTTTATAATGGAGGTGGAAAGACGCAAAGGTTCTGAACGAAAAACAAACAAAGGAATGATATAAGAGGTTTAAAGCGAAAAGTATGATAACAGAGCCCACCTCTACATTATGCACGTTGGTACGAGCCTCCGCATGTGCTGTTCCAGGTGGGTCACGGAGCAGAGGAGGGTGGTAGAGCCATACCCCCGCGGAACTGTGGTGACGTGTCACGAGGGTCGACACGAGGTAAGGGTTATATGGCGAGTAAAGCGCGGGTACTGAAGTCGTCATGCGGTGTGTTTCACGTTCTACGAAGAGCAGGTTTCGAGAACAGAGTTGCTTACGCGGTAGAAAGGTAAGGTAAAGTCCTTAGTGAACTGGTACTGTGGCCCGTATCAATATTAAACCAGGCACGCGGTGTTCACCTACATGCAGTTGAACACCCAATCCCTATGCGCCGTCGTGCTCCATTGTCAGTGTCCTTACGACGCTCACCCCACTTGCCTCACCATTCCGCCTTTTCCCATGAACCCTTAGTTCTATATAACGGTCCCCCGTCTTTTACTGCACTAAAATGTTCAGGTATTCGGCTATGGTATAAACTAAAGTGGGAGTCCATTGCCAGGTCTACCCAGTCATTGTCAGTACCCCCCGCGTCGCTTTCCCGAGCAGATTTCCCACTACACAGATGGAGACAGATTCGTCTGCGACAGGGGAAAAGGTAGAGGCAGCTTCAGGAAGAGACGCTGGCAAAGGTCTAGAAGCGGAAGAAGCAGGTCCATCAGGAGCAGGTTCCCCCCCTCCTAAGAGGCAGAAAACAGTGACAAGTGAAGCAGAAATTATAAGGGAAGAACAGTTGCTCGAACCAGAAATACCATATGGCAAACCTGATGGGAGCAGGGTAGGGCTCAAGGTGCTACGAGATAGCGTTACGTCTTCTGACTACTCGGAAGTCTCACAGGCTATCAAAGCTGATACTTCACAGATCGCAATCGAGAGAAGCCTGAAAGCCAGAGCCATAAGGGATAAGTACAAGACAGAGCTAGAAGGATTCGTAGAGAAATACCATACCAGGATTTCAGCCTCGATGAACCTGGACACAAAACATCTAGTGATGGCCATGGCTGAGGCCATTTTGGACCGGATGCAGGTACTACCAGTTACAGAGTGTTAGAGTACGCGATTGACATGTCTAAAGTGCCAGCGATTGATAAGTGCAACATATTTCAAGTTTTTGGTGATATGTTAAAAGACGAAGTGATGCGGCTTTCGATCACTTTAAAAAAGTTGGAGACCAAGCACGCCCAAGTGAGGGAGAACTTGAGAAGAGAACAGGTAAATTCGCGTGCCCTCACGAATCAAGTACGTGCTCTCCAGGATTCAATTAAAGGAAAAGAAACTGGTGAAGCCAATGCATAGCGTCACGTCATCGAGGAATTGCAGAAGGAAGTGGCATCCCTGAAACGCAAGATTAGCATATCGGCCTCCCATCATGTACAGACAGTCGAATTAGCCCAGGCTGAAAAGGATAAAGCAGACCTAGCTGATTCCCTTGCAAAGGAGAAGGAAGAAAAGGAAAAGATAGCAGAAGCGATGGTTGTTCTTCAGGGCAGGCTAACGGCATTACAGACGACTTGGGATACACATAGTTGTGCACCACCGCCAGCCCAACCAGAAACTAGTTCGCTGTCCGAACAGTTGACTACAACAATGGCTACAAATGTTGCACTAGAGAAACAGGTTTCTACAGCAAGACTAAGAATCAATGAGCTGGAAGCTGTCTTGGCCGAAAATTCCAAGAAGATCGAGGCTATGCAGAAGGAAGTCGAGTAAGGAAAAAAGGAGAAAGCTGACCAGCAGAAGACCATCAACGAACTCAACAGTCGCCTGAAAGGTAATATCACTCTCAGGGATGCCAGACGAATAATCTGGTCAGAAATTATCGCGGCAGTAAAAGGGCATTGGGATTTTCTAAAAGTCATCGAAGAAGTAAAGTCATCCGTTCTTTATATCAGAAGAAAGATTCATGAGGGCAATACTGATATATCCAGCAAAGCCCAGCACGCAAGAAGTTATATCTCTTTCTTGAAAGGGCTGAAGTCTGAAGACGTGGAGAAGCATGGTATAGCAAGCAGGTTCAAGGAGGCAGTTGAATGTCAGAAGATAATTGATAATGAGTCTGCCCGCACTATAGCTTCAAGAACCTTGGAAAACGTGGCAGTCAATTTGGATCGGTTTGAAATGATTTGGGTTGAGATCACAGTCGCTGGGCTTCCATCATGCTGGGGTCCTACCCCTACCGTGTTACTGCCATTACTAGCATATGAAGCACGTCTCAAAGAGGAGATGAACCGAACAGATGTGGTTTTAGATAAAACCACCCGGCTGAAAGCTGAGACTATAGTTTCAACACTTAGCCAAGAATTTGCCCTCCTACACCTGGTAAAGCACAAATTTCCCACTGATGCAAATTTCGATGATCTCACTGAAGCTTATATCAGAGTGGAAGGATTCACATCAATGCCCGAACCTACAGCAGACAGTCAGCAAAGGTGCACCAAGTATGCCAGCCTGTTGGCCAGCTCATCAGCCAATGTTCCGCCACCTGTGTCAGCAATCGCATCGACTCCATCGCACCAGTGAATGTTGTCAATTCATGATTCGGCCCTAGTGGCCTTTTACTTTACTTTGTTACTTTTAAATTTCGAGTGGAATTCACATTCCACTCTTGCATTTTACTTTCTGTTAAGAACTGTTGTTTAATATTTTTGTTTGAAACAGTCGTGAGCCTAACTGTAAATGATGAGATGCCCTTATCCCTCATCATGAATTTTGGTCATTTTTGATGGAGACCTCAAACTGATTACTAGCACGCGAGGAAGATATTTTTCCCAAAAATATCTTCTCACTCATGTTTCTGAGGATTCTATATAAGCAGCAACTAAAGAGAAAAAAGGGTTCCAAATTTTCTGAAGAATATGCTGTGAAAGAGTTTTTGTATGCATTTTTGTCGAAGCTTTAATATAAATGCGAGGAGCCCGTTGGGTCTCAGTGATAAGGAGTTCCATATTTAATGAGGATTCTGGTCTTTGTGCTTTATAGTCTGTAACTCTGCCTTATGTGTTATAGTTTAGCTGTTCATTTCACTATTTCCATTTCTCTCGTATCATGCTCTGGAATGCGAGTGGCTCACTGGTTTTGGTATGAATTTATCACAATTGATACTTATGCTAAAACCTGTCTAGGACTTTAAATATGGCTCAGTCATGATATGCTGTTTCATTTTCCCCTTCATCCATGCTTCTGCTATATTAAGTGCTATGGGATGTTATTTTTAAAAGCTATTGACATGTATGGATTCTTATTATCATAAGCCCATTACATGTTTAGATTTGTTTCTGGATTTCATCTCAGTAGTGGTTATTATTCCCTCTATATTTCATACACAGCAAATGCCGTCTGATTTTTCACCTCTATAAAGCATTTTTAGAATCCAACCCTCCTTATAGAAAGTTGCCTTTGAATTGTCTGATACATTTATATTGAGAATTCACTTTTTGCCTCTGCAGTATTCCTTTCATTATGCTGAGCTTATGAGTATTCTGGTTCCATCTACATTGAACTTTCCTGTTAGAATTGAAATAGCAAAAGAGCCTTGTTCTGATAACTATCCATGTTATATCATATGCTCCTTGCTATATAAGATGTCCTAGGCACTGGTCTTTCAGTAGTGGTTATTATTCCCTCTATATTTCATACACGGCAAATGCCGTCTGATTTTTCACCTCTATAAAGCATTTTTAGAATCCAACCCTCCTTATAGAAAGCTGCCTTTGAATTGTCTGATACATTTATATTGAGAATTCACTTTTTGCCTCTGCAGTATTCCTTTCATTATGCTGAGCTTATGAGTATTCTGGTTCCATCTACATTGAACTTTCCTGTTAGAATTGAAATAGAAAAAGAGCCTTGTTCTGATAACTATCCATGTTATATCATATGCTCCTTGCTATATAAGATGTCCTAGGCACTGGTCTTTCACAACTCAACGCTGTCTCTAGGGTTGACAACACCTGTCATAAATGTCAACTTTTTGAAGGCAAAAAGAAGTTGCTACCTCTGCCTCTGCATCCAATCACTGTTGAAGCCCCTTTTCAATAGTGGAGACTTGACTTCATAGGTGAAATCCATCCATCATCTTCAGCTCAGCATAAATGGATTCTCACTGCCACAAACTACTTCACTAAATGGATAGAAGCCATTCCTTGTAGGCAAGCCAAGGATTCGGTCATTATAAAATTCATGGAGACTAACATTCTCTCTAGATTTGGCTGTCCTACCAAGATCATCACTGATAATGTAGCAGCATTTGGATCAAAGAAGATGGTTGAGTTCTGTCACAAGTATCAGATAACATTGGGGCATTCCACGGCCTATTACCCTCAAGGTAATGGACTTGCAGAATCCTCAAACAAGAGTTTAGTGAATATAATCAAGAAGTTGTTGGAGGACAACAAAAAGTCTTGGCACACAAAGTTTGTGCATGCACTTTGGGCTGACAGATTGACTTTAAAGAAATCTATTGGTATGTCACCCTACCAGCTTGTGTATGGCACTGATGCAATCTTTCCTACCAGCCTTGGTGTGCTAGTTATGAAGTTAATTCAAGAGGTTCAGTCTGAAGATAATGACATGATCAGAAGGATAAATCAAACTATCCACCTTCAGCAAACCAAAGAGGAGGTTTATAACAAAGCATTGCAGAAGCAGGACAACATCAAAAAGCTTTTGACAAAAGAACAAAGGCCAAAGTTTTAAAGTGGGGACTCAAGGAAGGAAGACAAGGGCAAGCATGGAAAATTTGACAACTTATGGCTTGGCCCTTATCTCATTCATTCAGCTGCTGGTAATAATGCCTTTTTCTTACAAGAGTTGAATGGAGAAGAATTGTTTGGGGGTCCTGTTAATGGCAGGATGCTCAAACATTACTTCTCTAATGCTCAAACATTACTTCTCTTGATTCATGTCATGTTCTGAAAGCCTTTTTATCTTTTTCTCATTATAAATATTTCATCCACCATTGCATTCAAAGTTGGAAAAAACAAAATACAAAAACAATGAAAAAAAGAAAAGAGGGCAGATTGTAAAAACAATAAAGGTACAGCCCCATACCAACAAAAAGAGAAATAAATCTGAAAGTGTGCAAGCTTAAATGCCACTTCTGAAAAACACACTTCTAGTTAGTCGAACAACCTAATATTGACTAATTAGTTTTAAATTTACTGCTGATAGGATAGTGAATTAGATTTGCCAAGCTGTTTAATCTTGGCTTATCAGTAGGTAGATTAGGCTAGAAATTAAAGGTTCAAACATGCTCAAAATCTGAACCTATGTTTCCAAAACATGAATGGCTCAAATCCGTTTAAATTTATGAGTCAAAACAGAGGAATAACTGGTTCTAGTCAGCTCAAAATCTGAACTAGTTGATAAAAGAAGAACAACTCAAACAGAAGCAAAAAACAGAGCTGTAAAAAGATGAAGGAAGTGCTTTGAAACTTTCAGATCTTAAGCCTTCCATTTTGTTTTAATTTTCTGCAAAATAAGATCTATCTGCAGCTTGTTTTTTATGCCATAGATCAGCATCATGTTAGACTGTTCAATCCTAACTTGTATGCTTTTAAATTTTTGTTTTAGAAATTAGAGAATAAAAATCTGTTAGATTGTTTAATCCTAACAGATTAGTAGATTAGGTAGAGAAACATATGGACTCAACTGTTTAATTTGAGTTCATGGAGAAATAAGGAATAAAATTAGATTAGTTTTATGCTTTCAAAAGAATAAATTGTTGTGAAAAGAGTTTGCCAATCCAAGTGCACTCTAAAGAAGAAAAAATGTTAGATCAGTAGGATTGGATAGGTAGAAAGCTTGTGTTGATAAAGATCCATTGTTTTCCATGGCTGCTAACATGTTTTCAGAACAAAGAAGGACATCCAAGTAAAGAAAGGCAGCGCAATGGATAAGGCACTGATCAGCCTCCCAGAGAATGCAGGTCTGAAGTTCTTGATGACTTCAAGAAGGCACCATCCCCAAGTGGAGCCACTGTTAGCCACCAATAAAATTTGTCATATCAAAAGGTGGCTAAAACATTTCTGAGCCTTCAAGAAACAAGTTTTATTTTTAAAAAATGTTATCTCTTAAAGACTCTTGAAGACATCATGCCCTTGTT